>SNQJ01S0122485.1:0-26876 GCA_010110895.2 Picea sitchensis | reverse complement strand
ATGACACATACCATGATACCTTGGACCAATTACCTCATGGAGCAAGAGTCCTCTCCGAAGCAAATCCAAGCCGGTGGTGATGGAAGCTGCTGCTGCTGACAGGACAAATCTGGCGGAGAAGAAGAAAGATGGGCCCTCCAGGGCCATGCTCAGGTCAATCCTGCTCTCGGTACTCCATGTCTAGGACCATGTGGGCCTCGAGTCATGATCTCCTAGTTATCCCTAGATATCGGGGATAACAGGGACATTACAAAAAATCTCCAAAATGTAATTTAAAAGCAATGAACCGCTTTGGAGATGATTTTCACCATTAGAATACGTTAGATAAACTCGATAAACAATCCTAAAGTGAAATATGAGCAAGGGTAGGGTTAGATTTTACCTTTTAGGGTCAAACCCTAGTTCTAGGGTTTCAACAATTTTGATTTTTATTGCTGTAATTAATTTTCAGAATTGAATAAACCCTTAAATCAGCCACAACTACATTAGATAAGTCAATAAAGAGCAATTTAAGAGGCCCAATTTGCCTCCTAGGGTTAGAAATTCAACAATTTATCACACCCTTGGATAGAAATGTCTAGAAAGTAAAAATAAACCGTTAGATTTATTCTAGACAACAAAATAAATATTTTTGACAATTTATATCTTCTATATTTTTTTGTATTTTTGTATTTTATGGAAAATAAAGACAAGAATTAAACTTTTAGGGTTTTTGGTTGGTGAATGTTGGGAGTTAGAGCATAGCCTTATCTCCACCTAGGGCTTATGGGGTCAAGAACTATGCCCCTCTAAGAATTGATTATCCCCGTTTATGGATTAGATCTAGAGACTAGGGCCACAAGGCTAGTAGTCTCTTGCTAATCAAGATAAACCATGATAATCAATGCCCTACAAGAAGGGTTTCCTCAAGGGAATAGCCTTCACCAACAAGATCAACAAAAGACTTAGAAATAATGCTTGAAACCCTTGCCAAGGAGCATAAAAATTAATTAAGACAAGAGACAAACCCTTACCAAATCGTTTTATAGAGGAAGGAGGAGATACAAACCTTAGATGTCCTCTCTCCAAGTAGTTGTGCAACTCCTCAATGGATTGATCTTGCTAGTTTGTGTAGAACTTGAACAAATCACAATAGTCTTTGAAAAATATGCCAAGAAGAATAAAAAAGATAGAGGAGTGTCTTTATTCTATTAAATGGCTCCAAGAATAATCTCCAACAATTCACAACAAAAATGAGTGAGAGGAGTGTCTTTATTTATAGATTAGGTTACAAAATAAAATAATATGACTTGTCATCCACACAAACTGGAGACTAAGTCAAAAATACAATTAAACGATGCTTTACATTGTGAAAACCCTCATAGAAGAGGACGACTTTAATAAAATATGCTCCAAAAATGCTCAAATAATGTTCATAAATCCTTGAAATGTGTCTCCAAAGCTTAACCATGTCCATACCTTAGGTCAAGCTTCTAAGAGGGCCCCTTTGGCCTTTTTGGTACAATGTTCCACTTGAAAATGGTTGGGGAGGGTTCATAACAAGGCAAGGAATATTTCTTGGTCCTCCAAGTTGCAATTTCTAGCTCAAAAGAGGGGGATGGCCTCACCCCAAGCCCTAAAATTGCCCCAAAAGTGGACAGTTTCTTTAATTTTCTGCATAAGTGATCAAAAAGCGGTCATAAAGTGCATCCACAATGGAAGATAAGGGCTAAAGCAACCTCTAACAAGTGCCAAGTCACTTAAGTGACCTCCACCTCATCAAATTAGCCCTAAACAAGCTCCAATGTCCTTTTGAAATGCCCCAAAGTAAAGTCTCTCCCCTTTAATGAGCAAAACACTTTAAAAAAGTGCCAAAGGAAGGGGACGCTCTAGCTTTTGACACATGGTAGGTGTAGAGGATGTCCATGCGGATGGAAATAACCCGTCCATGCCTCGAAGAGGGTGACCTAAGGCCTCAAAATCAGTGCCATGCATGTATCATTGCCTCAAAAAAGTGCAATTGGATAATCATTTGCAGAATGGCCTCCGAAGGCCTAAGTGTGGTACATACATTAGAAAGAGAGGGTCCACATGGGTAAGGTGTGCTAAACCATGGATGTGACAACCCTTACAAAGTGCAATCATCTTTTACAAAACGAATAATAATAAGTGAGTAGCTAGAGGCCCTGTAAATCATGTATCTTGGTAGATCCATCTCAGAATGCCAAGATACCTACTTAGGACATAAATGCCCAACATCAGAGGAAAATTACTAGCTCCGAAGGGGTAGTCAGCTGGGGCAATAAAACCAAGCACCTTGAGAATGGGGACTAAGAGGACATGCCATGAATGTCCACCTAAGGGGATCTGGGTAACCTCTAACCAAAACTTGTACATCAAAATCATCCCATCATGGCCACAGATAAAGAAAACCATCACACTTTGAGCACGTCGGAGTGGTCACATCTTGTAAAACAATATAGGGTACACTTCGAAGAATATGGGGTGTAACAGGGTCTTCTTGATATTCAACATGGTGTGCTTCATTGATGTGTTCTTCAAGTGCTTGATCTTCTATGGATGCCCATCATCAATGTTTTCACAAAAATCCTCCTTATGCTTTTGATCTTCAATGGAGTCATGGATTTTCTCTTCAAGGGGAGCATGAGAAAATTCTTCCTTCGTGTCTTACTCATATGCTTGGTCTTTCATGGGATCATGAGGTGCTTCCTCTTCCTTGGGTAGGAGTGCTATGAAACGTTCAATGAATTCTCCTTATTCCTCCTCTTCATAGTAAGGATCCCAACGTTTGTGGAATATCTTCAAAAAAACCTGCAAAAGTAGTGATTGGCTCCTTACCAAGATCATCATCAAACCAATCTATTGCTTGGTCTTTAGAAGTGCATAGAAAGGTTCTCATCCAAACATCTTTATGAACAATGTGAGATTCTATCATGACCTTAGTGAAAGATACAATATGTGATAAGGTTGATTCATGATATCCATAAAATGAACCAATAGAATCAAACAAATTTGAATCATAACCTTCATTTCGAGTGCCTAGAATGCTCGAGCAGTCAAGTGGAGCAAACCAATCATTCAAATCTTTTAGCGATTCCATGTTTCTTTAATTTAAATTTTTAAATATGAATAACAAATATGCAAAAATACTTCATGCCTCATACTAAAATGGAGTGGACCTTGAAATGCCTTCACAATGTTACTTGCTTCACACTACAAGTAACACGTCTTCAAAATCTTCAAAGGAAAAGGGCTTCTTTCCTTCATGGAGTCACCATATGAGCTCTAAATGTTGATTACAAGTTGACTCAATGCTCATCAAAAGTGAATCTAAGGTATTCTAAACTCAGGGTAATGGACTTTGTCCCCGACAACGATGCCAAAATGTTACCTCCCATGTTCTCACTAGGTGTAAAAGTCCTAAGCACAAGGGTGAGACCCAAGGGCAACTCTAAGCAAGCCATCACTGTCACCTCAGTGGCTTTGCCTTCCTCACTTTAAAGTATGGATGGTCCTAGTTAAGGGGCGCTTCCCTAAGGTCCACTAAGCTCAATGTGTTATAGTGTGAGTGGAAGCAAGAGAGAGCTTAGTGTTATTGTTATCTGACTTAATGTGCATGTTTAGTGTTCTTGAATTCACCACTTAAATCAGATTTTCAATTTAGCCTTAAAAATCTATTAACCAATGCAATACAAGGCTAAGATAATGCCAGTGAACTTAAAGTTAAATAATGAAATTCAACACACTTGCTATCAAGAGACAAATGCTCAATTCTAAATCTGTTTATGAAGTATTTAATGCAAAAATTTCAGATTAGAAGAGGTCTATTACAACCTTCTTTGAAGATACAACAAAGACAGACTAAGGCCTAGATCAAGCAAATCGATATGGATTTTTAGCAATAGAAAGAGTCGATTTGTTTAATAAACATGCAAGCTAATCTAATATCTGATTTAAAGGTGTTCTTTCAAGATAAATTCCATATTTAAACCAACTTCAACAAAACCCTATATCAAGGGATGAAACAATGCTAAACTAGGGCAAATTATGCAAGATGTCTAGTGTTTTTAAGCCTAGAGTCTACAAATCCAAGTCTAAATTTGTATTAATGATGTTCCTATGTGTAAATTCCAGATCTAAAACATGAACTTAAAGTCTCTTTAAAGATATCCAACTAACAACAGAAAGAGACCAAAACTATGCAAGTCCTCTAGGTTTTAGGGTTAGAAAAGTGGGTGGAGTTTTTATGATTTTTAGCAATGAAACATTTAGATCTAAACCATAATTAATTTCCCTATTAAGATTTTGCAAAACAACACACAAACAAGGGCCTAATCAAGCAAAACAACGTAGGGTTTGGAAGAGAATTTCAATGATTTTGCTTGAGGAGGAGCCAAACTTAAGATAGGGTTTTTAGGGTTTAAATGGCTTTAAAAACAATCTGATTTAGGGTAATATTTGCAGTAAATTCTAGATTGCAAATAAAAAAGAGAAAATAATGATGAATTTTGGATTTTTGGGTTGGTTGAGAAGGGAAGAAAACTAATGCCTTGCAATGTTTTGGGCTATGGGGTCAAGATACACCTTGAGGGGGAGATTCTTTTAAGGGTCTAAAGGGAAAGTAGGGCTGTCAAAACAAGCTCCTACAAGTCCTAGATCTAGCAAAGGATTTTCTACAAGTATTGGAAGGGAGGGGCCTTCAAGAATCGCAGCACATCCAAAACTACTAGGTAGTGCTTTTGCTTGAAAGAGAATGAGTGTTGCATTTGTTCACAAAGAATAATAGGGCAAAGACTCATACACTTCAAACAAAGAAACAAGAGATAGAACTTACCTCTCCAATGTAGTGATGCCTCTCCTCTATAGTGTCGAAGTAGCCTTGGACAATTCCAAACCTGCAATAAAATTTTTACTAGTATGCTCCAAGAATCATTTGCCACATTTCAAGAAAGGTTGATCATCTATCACCACAGGAGCCTCAAACAAGAGACGAGTGCAAAAGAGCTTTATTACAATAGCTTCCAACTATTGATTTACAAATGAGGAAGAGGCTCTTATTTATAGATGAAGAGCTCAACAACCTCTACAATAAAGTAGCATTAGATCTCTAACAAATCTTGGATCTATGCTCAGAAATCTAATTTCCTTTAACAAACAAGGGAGGATCTAGTCCACAACAATATGATATGGTGGATTAATTCCACATGTACAATACAAGAGAATAGATGCCTCTACAAAGTGGACGCCCTCCTAGAAATGTGTTCCACGTGTGAACCAATCATCAAGAGAGTGGGATGTCCTCAAATGAGTGGTAAAAAATTTGGTGTTAATCTTCCAGCGATAGATTTTAAAAGCACAGTTAGTGATAGATTTTAAAAGCACTATAACTATGCCAATTTTTGCCTGAATTTCTATTATGACTGTTATTGCACAATCTGTAGGTTGGGCAAAGCCCGACCCAATCCACGAGATGGCAATAACTGTGGGAGATTCTACGCACTATCACCTTAGATATACCCTCCCCTCGCTTTAGTGAAGGATAAATCCAACACAAGGGGGGGAATCCTGGGTGACCCTAGGGGGAAATGAAGTGGAAAGTGAGATTATGGAAGTGAAGCCCGTATAGGTCAGACTACTAAGTGAAGCATGGTTCGAGAACGAGTCTCGGAGATGGTCAATGGTTACAAAGTGCTTGAGTACTCGTGGAGGAAAGTTGTGTTAGAATAATAGGTGTGCTCATTTCACTGTAGACGATATAGCAATATTGTCACCCAACCATAGGCACAAAGGCCACCCACGAGCACCTTAACCTTGATAGAGACAATAATTCCAGAATCAAACCCTAGAACCAATAGCCAACCAAGGTAGCGTACCTCTCTCCAAAGCTAGCATACCAGGCATAAGGTCCAAACCATAACCAAGCAGAAAGTCCAACCATAACCAAAGACCAAGTCACCACTGCAGCAATTGCAACTCTCCTCCAGTCATGCGCACCACTTGTACTTATGCAGTTGTGAGAGTGAGTGAGTCCAAATGAGCTCGAACGCCCTCTATTTATACTACTCCAACTCACCTGACTAGGTCGACTTCTCTTCCTGGAGGCTAATAACTCAATATTAATTATTCTCTTGAGCCGACTTGTCTTCTATGGTTATTATCCAACGTTTTAGGGTTTTTCTTGCTTCTCGAAATATTCTAGTCTCGTCAAATGTTACACGTAGAGGTTAATACCTCTCGTAGCTACCATAATATCAACACTCCCTCCTAGCTAGGGAGGTATTAAAGGCAATGGTCTTGAGCACAAACAAACCATTCAATCGGTAGCAACAACATAGCCACACAGGCTATCTCATGATCACATCACGAGCACCATCGCCACTATTAGTATCATCTGATAGCATCAACTACATCATCTCTTGAGGCCATACTCCATCTGAGTAATCGGACATGATGCCGAAAAAGTCACTCACTCAATAGAGTGATACAAGGACCATTCTTTTAATTCGGGCATACGTCCTAGAAGAATAGTTGTCCCAATAGATGCTGAAAGCTCCGTAATGGGCTACAAGGATCATTCTTCTAATCTGGACCTACGTCCTAGAAGAATGTCAGTCCTCCCAGATGCTGAGAGCCACCCTATGGGCTACGAAGACCATTTCTACAGTATTGTTAGTCTCAGACTATTTTCTAACTGGGTCATATGTACCATAGAGATCAATCTCTACCCATATGCCTTAGAAAATATCGGTCCTGAGCCATTTTCCTAATCGGGCCACAAGCTGTGCCTAGGAAAATACTAGTCCATGATACGTCAACAATCTGTCAACCTCGACCAATTCTCCATAGAGAGAATGCATGTCCACCAACAATCTGTTCTGTTTGGATCATTCTCTGCCTGGAGAATGTCTGTCCACCAACACACTGACTATCCATCTCGCTGGCAATCAACTCCAACACTAGTGGTAGTCTCCATGGCAATCAGATAGTAACATACTGTTGCTGTAATGCCATCCAATAGAACACAACTATGTCTATCCATAGTAGTATATAACTACTATCCAATGGTACACAACCACTCCTAGTAGCACACGACTACTAACCAACGACACACAGTCACTAACAGTGGATTACATCCACCACAGTAGCATACAACTACTGTCCAGAGACATATAGTCTCCACAACAATCATATCATCTGATATTTACCTGCATACAAAATATCATGATACAAACTAAGTCATTTGGGCCATTCTTCCAGTCACATTTGTGGGATCTGGAAGAGCATTTGCCCTTGGAAAGTTAAACATCAACCATGGGCTATTTGGACTATTCTTCCCAAGCATAGAAGAATAACTGTCCCTGTTTCTGAAACTGGACCATTCAACCTCACTAGGCCATTCTTTTGGCACTAATCATAGTGCAACCTGGAGATAATGAGTCTGCCCTAGGGAATGACTGTCCCTGATTGCTGAACCTGGACCATTCAGCCTTTCTGGGCCATTCTTTCGACACTAATCATAGTGCAACCTGGAAAGAATGAGTCTGCCCTATGGAATGACTGTCCCAGTTTGCTGAACCTGGACCATTCAACCTAATTGGGCCATTCTTCCAGCACTAATCACAATGCAACCTTGAGAGAATGAGTATGCCAGAATGACTGTCCAGACCATTTCCTACGGAAACGATTGTTCTGCACCAATCTCCTACATCGGACCTGTTGCCGTCCTTATACACACCTGGGTAACGTGGAAGAAACCTTCAATCCACTTGGTGTGTCCTTGGGGGCAAGGTTTTCAAGTCAAGGTGCTGTCACCTGATACTCAACTCCTCCGTCTAGGCTAACTTCTAGCGAAGCCAAGGGTGGTAGTCCCTATAAAAAGAATCTAAGGCTCTTTTAAACTAAGAAAGCAAAATAACTTATTTCTAAGAGTTTATTGCTTTAAATAAAACAAACCATTCAACATTTAACATTCATCATCATCATATAAAGTACTTGTCCATAAGCATGCATATATCAAAGGATACAAGATCTGCAAGAATTAAGCATATAAGTTAGACAATTGCATGAATGTAAAAGATTGCTTACATAAAAATATACCAGTTATACCGGTGTCTTAAAAGGAGTCGTGGGCAATTGTTGATCGAGTGTTTTATTAAGATAAATTAATGTTGAGTTAATGAGAAAATGTGGTCTCTTTGGAGGCTAGCTCTTTGTTTGGAAACTTGCGGAGAGCTTACCGAAACCTAAGAGGTCTCACCAGTAAACTCACTAAAAGTGTTGGATGTCCAAAACAGGTGGGAAAACCAGGTCTCGAGAGGGCCCACCTTACTCCACAGGTCACTTTTAGGCGTTTTCCCGCGCATTGAGCTAACAACTTCAGAGATTTCCTTAATTAGACTACAAAAGAAAAGGTTTATTGACTTGAAAGAAATAAACTTTGCAACCTGCTTTGTAAAGAAAACTTGCAAAAGATACTTGAAAATTGAAAGATCTTTGCAACACTTGAAAGAGATTAACTTTTGTACCTTGCTTTGTAACTGAAAGAGAAATTGCAAGATACTTAGAAATTGAAAGATTGCAAGACTTATTATTGATAGTAAATAAAGAATTCTACACTAAACATGCATAAACGATTGAAAGTTCCTTTTAATTAATCATGCATGTGAAATGTGAGTGTTTATGTGTGTTCGATTCGCTTAATTTGTATGTGTGTTTGAGATAAAGGATTTAAACATGCATCAACGGAAAGAAAGTCAAACCAAGACACAATAAATCCCCCTAATGGGGATGGAGAAACTGGGCACAAAAGGGCCCGCTTTTATTACGCCTATTACACTGAGAACAAAGTTCTCTTTGAGCTTAACTTCAGAAAATTGGATCCTTATAAGTTTTGGATCAGGAAGAAACTACAAGAAAAATACGAGAGAAAGTTCGTTGATGAAGTAGAAACCCCTTGGGGTGCTCCGAAAGCCTTGATTTCGCCAAACTTGACAGAATCTTTCCTTGGCTGTCCAATGTCCTGCAAAAAACAGCAAACAAAATACTCTAAAAGATGCCCAAAATCACTTTCGGACAGCTTGGGGAGTACGTCAAATCTTATAGAAAAATTGTAAAAAAAATGACTAAGTAAACTATGCTAAAAACTTGAATTTTTTTTAGAGATTTTGGGGCTGCCTTTTGGAACAGCAACTGAAAGCACTTTAATACTGCTAAATAACAGAAATGAAGCTCTAAAATTATGCACCTTTAAGCGTTTAAATTTCACAGAAAAAGAACTAGCAATAAATGAGTTTTCTTAACTAGATTTAGCTTTAGATAGATGAATGAAATGCCTAGATCTAGATACTTTGCATGCAAAAGAAACTAAGTTAAACTTTTGAATTTGAAACTAGCTTCTCAAACTTGCATGAAGAAAGTAACCAAAATAACTTTGAAGAACGTGAGAGGGAGAAAAGAAGAAACTCTTTTTTCTTTCAAAAGTTGAAAATATGGGCTATGGGGTTTTTTGATGAAGACTAGAGGGAGCTCTATTCCTTGAAAATCTTGGACAAATGATGGTTGAAGCTACAACCAATCAATCCTCCAAGCTTGAAGAACCTGCAAGCAATATACTTCAACCCTGCAAACACTTGTTAAGAAGGTCTTGCCTACATAAAACAACAACTCAAATATGCATGTTAATTTAACCAAAAAGAAGACATGCAATATAAAAGCTTGAGGTTAAATAGAAAAGAAATGAGATTAATCAAACTAGATTTACCTCACTCTACTGTATGACAACATACTTTCTAAGCCTTTGCAAATAGATATACAAGATTAAAGCACAAGATACATATTACCTCATAATAATAGCACAAGATTCAAGCATCCACACATAGCATCAACACCAATGGAACTTCAAAGTCTTCTTTATTCAACTTAGAAATGATACAATGATACAACAATAGGTCTATCTTCCCAAAGCTCCAACTCTAGCAAATGGAGAGGGGTAGCCTTGCTAATATAGCCAAGAGGGTGACAAATCCAAAGAGGGGATGCGTGAGGGTTTAGGTTATGTGTGAGAGTTAAAGGGGAGTGGCGCATGAGTGAATGGGAGATGTGTGGAGTGAAGTGGGTAGTGGAGTAGGGTGATGAGGGAGTGTAGGGTGAGTGAGGTGGAGTGAAGTGGGAGAGAGTGGAGTGAGGTGGAGTGGAAGGGAGAGTTAGGAGGTGCGTGAGGGCTTTGGGATGTGCGCCCTTCCTTAGGGATGCGCCATCTCATCAAGTGGGGTCGAGTCTCCACTTTGGGATCTCCTCCACGCCTTTGACCCTCAGTGAAGTTGCCTCCACCTTAGTTTAACTCACCTTGGTCTTCAGTCAACTGGGGACATAAAAAAAAATGTTTCCAACATGTTCCCCAGTTCTCCTAAAAAATAGGAAATGAATTAAATCACCCATTTTTCGTAAATTTCATTTTTTAGTGATAATAATCACTTTTTTGTCTCGAAATAAGGGAAATAGGGGTTTACATGATACTCTGGACTGGAAAACGACCATAAATATGGCATTTGACAATGTTTGATGCCATATTTTTACAATTTATTGACTTAGAATTAAAAAATTCCATTTTTGCGGGAATTTAATTAATTCACTGAAACATTAAAAAAAACCTATCAAACCTAGCCGCAATTTCCAAATGACTCAATTAAAATGACCTAGTATGAGCTCATATACATTCAGACACTAGGCATTGATTTTCCATGCCAAGGTCTAACCACCAACACATACTCCAGCTTTGGAGTCAGTCTTCTGAGTGAAAAAACTTAGAAATTATTTAATTGTCCACAAAGGAAGGCAAAAAAAATAATTAACAAGTGAAAAAAACACTTTAGAGTACATGCTCGTACCTAGGTCTTAGGTGGCCATTAGCCTTTTACAATATCTCATACTCAGGTCATTTGTTACAATGGTGGGAATGCAGAAAAAGGCGGTCTTCTGAAAGATCGGCTGAACTCTGAACTCTGTCATATGAGAAATGACTGCTCATTCTTTGGCGACTCTTCAGGAAACCCAACTTGTGCAAACTGGTGGATAACAAGACCATTCTTCGAAACTGTTCACAACTGTGAACTTCAAAAGAGTGAGCGTCCAAAGAGGCAGACAATTCAGCTTGACCACTTCTCAGAGTGACTGCCAAGGAGAACGACTGTCCTAGACCATTCCCCCACACTGGCCACAAGGGAAATTGTTGTCTATGGTACATCAACAACCTATCAGACCATTTTTGTTACGAAAATGACTGTCTGTTCTGGACCATTTTCCGAACTAGAAAATGACCGTCCGTCAGAAATCTTGGACCACTTTTCGAACTAGAAAGTGACTGCCCAACCTGGAGCATTTTCCAAACTGGAAAATGACTGCCCATATATCAATAACATATTAGTGCTCCCTCCCAACTTGGGGAGTAATCACTTCCCTTTCCAATAAGGAAGTCATCTCCACGAGTCCCAACTTGTCCCTTAAGTACACAAACTTTTCATCTTGGACAGAGGCTCTACCAAAATATCTACTATCTGCTCATCAATGGAGATATACTGGAGAACTACTTCTCCCCTCTGGACTTTATCACGGAGAAAATAGTACTCGATCTCAATGTGCTTCGACCTGTCATGGAACACCGGGTTCCCTGAGAGCTTCACACAACTCTGGTTATCACAATATATCATGGTCGAATCCATCACTTGATCAAACAGTCCAGAAACTAGCTTACAGAGCCACACTGCTTCCGTACAAGCATCACAAGCTGCAATATGCTTTGCTTCTGCAGTGCTGAGTGCAACAAACTTCTGTTTCCTGCTAGCCCATGATATTGTGGCAAAGCTCAAACTGAAACATATCCAAGCACTTCTTCTGTCATTTGCACTCCCTGCCCAATTTGAATCGATAAATCCATGTAGCTGTATATCATAACTCAAACGTCCCATGAAGATTTTTCAAGGCATGCTTTGCAATTATTCAATTCTCATGGCTAGGTTCCACCTAGAACTATTTTCACAGCAAAGCAAATATTTGATTGAGTATTCTCAAATACATCAACGAGCCATTCAATTGTCGATACAGGGACAGGTCTACTGGACCAGAGTCTCTCAACTTCTTCAGATCTGTCATCATGGGAGTTTGCCATGGATTTGCAATCCATTATCTCGAACTTTTGAAGAACCGTTTCAATACAATTCCTCTGTCAGAGGAAGTTTTCACCACACTTTTGCTGTACATGAGAGACTCTGCATCAAGTTCCTTGAATCCATACAAGGTAGTCTTCCATCTGCATACATGGGTCTCTTTCTGGTATACCTCAAAATCTCGAGGTTGCTCTACATGTGCTTCTTCTTCAATTACTTTGTAGAGAAGAAAAGTCTTTACATCCATCTCCAACCCATGGATATTGCAAGAGATATAATGACTCAAGTAGAGGTATATCTGGTTACTGGAACAAGTTGTCATCATAGTCTTCTCCCTCCTTTTGGGAGAACCCTCTAGCTCCGAATCTCATCTTGTATCTATCAAAGATTCCATTTATAAGTCTTCACGGATTCTTCAATGGATTATATCAATGGGGATTAGCTCCCTCCTAATCCTGGCTTCATGCCTGAATGAACAATATCTAGAACTTCCTTGTTTTTATTCTGAGACTACATGTTTCTGGAATTTTGCAATCAATTCCCTCTATCTGAGAGAGTCCATGCTTCCGTCTGTTGCATCTCTCTTTGCTTTCTGCAAAGTGTCATCCTTATAAACTTCGTCTATGATAACTTCCGCAAAGATTGTTCATCAAGGTTTGTCAACATATTTCACAGGGGTACCTGCCCAGAACAAGACAAGAAACAAAAGAAAGATCCAAGACAATATGTTTATGATAGGAAATTGAAACAAGAATAAGGACAAGGATAGAGGCAATTGCTACAAGCATGGAAAGACATCTTCATGATAGCCTTCATGAAATAACTTGCCTGAGACAACAAGAACAACAATGTTTCCATTACAACATCTTTCATATGAAGGATAGTTTCTTGGTAGCATTACTAAGATGATCTTGTCTGAGACAAGAACAAGAAATATCTCCTAGAAGAGGTGTTAGTTCATGCTTGCAAATAAGTACACTGAGTAGTATAAGTTACTAAGTACTTATCAATACTCACTTAAGTGACAATAATAAAGATATCAAACTTGATATGCAAACCTGGAGTCTTGCTATTGTTCCACTTGGATTGCTTTTCTTCTGAGACAAGTATCCTTTCTGACCTGTCTTTTAAACTTAAAACAATATGCTCTCTTGACAGAAAAAAATGAGTTAGAGAATATGATCTCAACCTTATAAGTTCTTGACTAAAGTTAGCTTATAGTTTTAACTTTGACTAGAAGTTAATAATGCCATAACAACCAAAGATATATCAAGTCAAACCTGGAGAGTGTGTTGATCTTCTGAATGCACTGAATCCAAGATCACTGCTTTGGACAAGATCCCTTGTACATTTCCTGCAAACACACTCATGCTAATGATACAAATTAAAAGGACATGTATAGGTGCATACCTTTGTTACCCAACTGTGACGACAAACCTTAGAATGACTTTGCTGGACCAGAGGTTTAGCTTCTAGAGGATTGGTAAACCTCATAGTGTTCCTTTCAGTAGATTTCTCTTGGGCACAACATACACTTTCTTCATGCTAGGTCTTCTGTCTTCATAACTGCCTTTCATTTTGACTGGTCAACCTTAGATTTTGACTTGGTCAAACGTTGACTTTGACCAAAATTCCAAACTTGACGTCTTGGCTTGCTGAGAGTACCAGGAGGTGCGCTAGGCTAGGGCGCACTAGGTTATCTAGGAATTAGGTCAAGCGCTTCACTTAAGGTGCCTTAACATGAGGGTTAGGGTTTTGTTGCTGCAGCGAAAACTTTGACTGCAATTGCAACTGAGCAAATTCTCCCAATCTACCTTCCAGTGGTTAGATTGTCCAAAGATAGTGTGGGCCCATAACCTGTTAGAATAATAGTTGTGCTCGTTTCACCGTAGACAATATAGCAATATTGTCACCCAACCATAGGCACAAAGGCCACCCCCAAGCACCTTAACCTTGACAGAGAGAATAATTTCGGAAGCAAACCCTAGAACCAATAGCCAACCAAGGTAGCGTACCTCTCTCCAAAGCTAGCATACTAGGCATAAGGTCCAAACCATAATCAAGCAGAAAGTCCAACCATAACCAAAGACCAAGTCACCACTGCAGCAACTGCAGCTCTCCTCCAGTCATGCGCACCACTTGACCTTATGCAGTTGTGAGAGTGAGTGAGTCCAAATGAGCTCTAGCACCCTCTATTTATACTGCTCCAACTCACCTGACTGGGCCGACTTCTCTTCCTGGAGGCTAATAACTCAATATTAATTATTCTCTTGAGCCGACTTGTCTTCTATGGTTATTATCCAACGTTTTAGGGTTTTGCTTACTTCCCGTAATATTCTAGTCTCGTCAAATGTTACACGTAGAGGTTAATACCTCCCGCAACTACCATAATATCAACAAGTTGTACTTGCCCAAGACACAAGAAAACACAAGATGCAAGCCCAATAATCTAATGGACAAGCAAGTGAAGCTTGCTGTCCTAATTAGCAGCAGTATACAGTGATATATATCAGCAATGAAATGATAAGAAGAGATGCTAAACAAGTCACTAAAATCCAAGAAGATATGCAAGAGATTAGCTAGCAATTACTAGTGAAACTCAAGTATGATAGCACAAGACTTTAACAACAATTGAAAGCTGTTAGGTACAAGTATTGAAGAGATATTATTGCAGCCTAGTGGTTGTAGCATACAATTGCTACAACAGAAAATTCAAACTTGCAAGTAAACCACCCAAAAGAAGCACAACAACTAGTAGATTAATTTGGTAGCCTTCTAGCAAATTTTAACGGTTAGAAAATAACTAAATCTGAAAGTTGTGAAGTGTTTTGCCGCAGCCATAATGGCTGTAGCATAAAATTATTACAACAACAATAAATCCTTGGAGAAACAAGATGCCCTAGTGGCCTTAGCTAGCTTTAAGTATATAAAAAAGATTCAAATTTAAACAATTTCAATATCTTGTGATTCCATGTATCCCAATGCAATGATTTTATTTCTCCAATGCAAGAGACTAGTGCCTTTAACTATTGGGTTATGGAGTCTTTTAAATGAGAGAGCTAGTTGTGCTATTTCCTTGGGGGTGTAATCCCTTTTACTCCCCAAGGCAAGCGAAACTAGCTAGGAAAAACCTAGGAGGGTGTAACCCTTTACTTCTCCTAGTATTCCTTTGTGCAACAAATTATTCCAAGACAACTATGATGGGCTTAGTGGGGTTGTATGCACTTATACTCCCCAAAAGCTTAACAAATTAACCTTGTAACCAAGAAAAGAAGCAATAACAAGAGAGATTCCTTACCTAGTCCAAGCATTAACAAGATAAACTCCTTTTAACCAAGAAAAATCCGTAAAAGATAGCGCCTTACTTCTTCATCCAATAGCCATGACAAATCATCATAAGAGATGGTAGCAAGAGAGATGGATAAAATTGCCCAAATAGGGCGCAAATTGTAGTCAAGGAGCCTTTCTCCAAGTGAGAGTGCTATGATAAAATGACAAGAGTTTGATCTCTATTTATACAAAGCTCCCTAAAAGTGTTTTCCCACTTAACTTTAGGGTAAATCATAAAATAAGGAGTCAACAACCCTTATTTTGCCCCTTTACATCATAAATTCAAATTTAACTTTTAAAAATTGCACATAAGAAACCCTAGTATGACGTCATCCCTCTCTAGGGTGATGTTTTGGCATTTTAGGTGGACGTTGAGCTTGAAGATGAATCGTTGGGCCTCCAAAGGCTCCTCCCTCATCCGCTAGGCTCATCTTTGTCATGCAAAGGGTCTTCTTCCTAAAAAATGCCAAGTGTCCATCTCCACCACCAAACCCTAGCCCTAGGGTGACATCAAGCCCTCCAAAAATGACGTTTTGGCCTCAAGAAGCAAAACATTGGGCTAGTAGGGGCTAGGTGAGGTCCTCCATGGTGTCTTCTTTTGCCTCCAAAGGTAACGTTCATCTTCCTTCTTTGCCCAAGGTGTGGGTCATGGTATCCAAACTGTGGGCTTCAAGCCCCAAGGAAGCCCAAGCTAGGCTTGTTCTTCCAAAACTGTCCAACAACTAGGTCCTGCAAAGACAATAATACGCCCTCCAAGGATCTGAAGTCAAATGCATCATGATAAGTAAATCAAGTCAATAAAAGAGCCACCTAAGCATGTGCATCAAAAACCACCTCATCAAACTAAACAAGTGCTCATAGACCCTATGCAATTTGCCAAGTTTAGGTATAGGAGGGTTGACAAAGCGACCTATTGAGTGAATCGTCGGAGTGTTTCCCAGGTGGACCCCCCCTCTAAGCCATGTGTAGAAGATGAAGTGGATGGGGCAAGACTTTTGGGCATGGGGTTCATGACATAAAAGGGATCGTAGTGTCTCATTTATGGGTGCCTTTGTAGAGGGTGTGCTACACCTTCTTTTTCAATGCAACCTTTTTCCAAGCCCATTTATTGCCTTTTGTTCTTTTAAGATGTTTCCAGGTTGAAGCCAAGATGGGGCTTCTACCTAAGCATGGAAAACAATGCACCTTGACTCTACCCTGGTCACATTATGCTTCCCCAAGTTGAAGACAATGTGTGGGACTTCTACCTAAGCATGAAAAACATCTTCCCACACATGCTCTACCTTGGTTGGCATTTTGTATTTGTTATTTTTTACGGGTCCCATCGGTTTCTTACGAGAGACATTTCATTGTCCTCAGGATCCCTGGGCGAGCATCTAGAAGGTCTACGATTGGCTTTTATCTTTTGTCATCTACAAGCCTCTGGGCCTTCAGCCCCTTCTTCCCATGAAATGAGGGACAATCCCTTCTTGGGTCAATACACCCGAAAATCCCAAAAGATGAGGAGACGAGGGATGAAGTGTGGAAAGTTGGCAAGTATGATTGGGAATGGCACGATGACCTGTCAAGGGGACCTCCCAGTAGCAAGCCGGTCCCTAAGGGTGACCACTTACTAGGGCACAATGTCAACCACCAAGGTGAAACAGGGCAAAGAGCATAAATTCCAAGCAGACGTTACATAATCAAAAGCAGTAATAAATGCAACAAACTCAAATGCCCCAAATATTGAAATGACACTCACCTTAATACCTGGCTTGTACCTCATGGAGCAAGACCCAATGTCTTCCGGAAGCAAGTTGATGTGGTGGATACCCTCATGGTGAACCTGAGATCTGTGGTGGTGAGGTGCGTCTCTGTCTGTGCAAGTGGACGCTGTCGGCCATATGCCTCTCGATACTGCATGTCTACAACCTGAGGGCCTTGAGACATCATCTCCTTAGTTATCCCTAGGAAATGGGGATAACAATGACTACATTTTGAAAATCCCACGACCATTTTGCATCTAATGGCATTGGTCTGGTAGAATTCTGAGCAGTCTATCAAAATATAATTATTTTTGAAGCTAGGCTGCCCTCAAAATATGTGTAATAGTCTCCTCAAGTGGACGTCCTCATCAAAAGTGAGATAGACATGGTCAAAATATATTAAACTCTATCATTTAAGGGGGTCGACCTCATCAAAGTACAAGAAGATATCCTCAAAATGCTCAACAATTCCTCCACGTGTGGATCCAAGAATATAGGAGGGTCATCCCCTCAAAATGCTCCATTTCATGCTAAAAATGCCTCACATGTGTGAGATAAAGGACCCAAAGGTGAGTTGCTCCTCAAAATCATCCAACATCCTCCTCAAATGATGCTAAATGAGAGGAAGGTAGGCACGTGTGGTCCTCAAATACAACAACTTTGATCAAATGGTCCAAAAGAGCAAGTTGACCCCTCAAAATGAGTGATGATGTGGCACGTGTGGCATCCAAGAGAGTGGGCATGGTCCTGTCACAACGCCCAAGGCAGTGACAACACCCTAGGCTATCACAAATCCCAAGGAAGTCACGGATCTTGATGTAGGTACATAGGTCTTTATGTAGGTACACAAATCTTGAGGCAAGTACAAAAATCCCAATGCAACATAAATGATGAGTCGTGTCTTGGTGCAAGTGCCATTAGGTGGAAAAACATTAAGTCTCATCCTTTAACTTCACAATAACTCAATGAATTTATACCATTTGCCAAGTTCAACGATGGTGGGGACAACACCAACATCTATTGCATGTGACAACTCTTAAGACAAGAAGTAGTTCTTAGGACACTAAGTGAGGAATATGTGATATGATGGATGATATGATAAAGGCGGGTAACTTCATGAGTTGACTCTCATAGTTGCATAAGGTTTGTTCAAGATGTTCATCCACATGAGCGCCTTTAAAGATGAGGGAGTGCTTAGCATTGAGTTACCATTCCTCAACATTGTTTCCTACTACCCCTTTTCTTTATTTGATCTATCGTTTTCTTTAGATATGCATTGTTAAGCATAGGACTTGGGGCATTAACCTCATAGTGAGTTGGTATAGCTCAAGCTTTATTGTTTGGCTTTTAAGTTTTAGCTACATCAACCTCGAGGTTATAGCTCTTCAGATGAGGCTTTTCTCATGGGACCTATTAAGTATGAACCTTGCTATGACATATGACATGACAACCATGAGCGAGAATACGGAATATGATCCACCATGGTACAACAAGGCAAATAATAACAATTTAGAGTGTTACAATCCTTTATTAGACTTAACCAATGTTCACCACTGTCATGACAAATACATGAAACACTATCACCATACATGAGCAAGGAATTAAAGATATGATAGAATCTAATACATCAAGCCTCGTAATCATAATCATCATGTGTACAACATTATCATCACTGTGCCAAATGTTGCTCAAGCATGAACTTCTTGCACATGTTCAGTGTGAACATGTAGGAAGTGGTTCGAGACATTTCTGTGGTGATCCCTTATGGAAAGTGGGAAATAATTTCATCTTGTAATTTCACTTGAAAAATAAAAGAAAAAGTGAAAGTCTTATGTTTTGAAGTCAATTAGTCTTAGGAATCTAAATGAAATGTTCTAGAAGTTCTAGAACATTAGTGACTTAGATTATGATTTAATCTTAGCCATACATCTCATGATTGAGATAGGTGGCAACTAAGATTGAGGAGATTAGTTATCTTCTCTTAAAACATAAATAGGACAAGTTAGGAGAGGTCAATCACACACATGAGAAAACAACAAGAGAGCTGAAAGAGGGTTGAGTGCATTCAAGGAGAAGAAGAGGAGCAAAATTGTTAAAGCGACTAGCAAATACAGCAGGCCATACCATTGCTGTAGTAGTCCTTTCTTCATGCACATGATGCACACCCTCAGATCTAGCCGTACATTGCTGTTCGAGGTGATTTTATTGATTGTACAACTGTTGGTTCAAAGCAGGTTGCAGAGGTCACCTTGTAAGCTTTGTTCAAAGGAATGAAAAACTGATTTGAAGGAGAAATCCCTGTGTATGTGTTTCATTTATTCCGTTGTTCATTTTTCAGCGAGTGTGTGATTGATGCAATGTTCAGAAATTTAATTTTCTGCTGTTAAATAAATTCTGTTTTTGCGTTATTTAATGAGAGAACATTAGGGCAGCAATCACCAAGGCTTGAAAAATTTAGATGGTATCAGAGTTGGCTCTCTGATTGAGATTCTCAAGAATTTACAACAGTAAATCAATTGCCAGAAAGAAGGACCAACAGTTAGAGGGTTTCAATACTTTTTAAGGATTAATTTTTAGATATGGGAGTTTGTGCATTAGATCGTAGAGATGGCTTCAACTAGCCTTAGATTCAAGGATAGATTGGATGGCGCCTCAAATTTCTTGTCATGGAAAGTGAGGGTGACACTCTTATTAAAAGAGAATGACCTCTGAGATATTGTCAAGGATGTAGGGCCTTCGCCTAAAGATCCGCAACAGTTGGTAGCTCACAAAAAGAAGGAAGTGAAGGCCAAGCGGATGATCATGGAAACCATAAAGGATCATTTGATCCCTCATATATCTAAGAAGAAAACAACAAAGGAAATGTTCGATGCTTTGGTTATTTTCTACTAGAGTGAGAACATAAATATAAAGATGATGTTGCAAAACAAACTCAGATCCATAGAAATGACTAGATCAGATTTAGTCACCAGTTACCTTCTGAAGGTCTTGCGGATTCATGATCAACTTGTAGCATTTGGGGAGAAGATTGCATATGTAGAGTTAGTGAACATGGTATTGAATGGGCTACTAGCTTCATGTGAACCATTTATCAAAGGTATTTGTGCTCGTGAGACCCTTCCTAACTTTGAAAGGCTATGGGATGATTGTATCTAGGAGGAGACTCAGATGGAATCAAAGGCCAACAAGAAAGGTGGTGATGAGAGCCTAACCCTATTTGGTTAGACAAATAAGGGCATAGGTAAAAGACCTAGCAAGGGTAAAGGAAAGAGTGAGAGTCATCTTCACAGTCATGAAAGAAGGACTTGAGTAAAATCAAGTGCTTCATTTGTCATAAGCATTGTTATTATTCATCACATTGTCCAGATAAGAAGTGTAGAGGGAAGCAACAACAAAAGCAGGTAGCAACCTTTGCAGAAACTCAGATGAACGAGTTTGTTGCCAAGTTCGAGAAGGATTTCTTGATGGTATCTTGCCTTTATACCAACACAATTCCTAGGAATGCGTGGTATGTGGACAATGGGGCATCTTGTCATATGACATGAGCTTGACATTTATTTTCGAGTCTAACAAAGTAGGACTTAGGAGTATAGGTTGATCTTGGTGATGATGTCGAGTACCCAGTGGAAAGATTTGGTACTATTCCCTTCCAATTTGAGTTTGGTAACTCTTTAGATTTTGATGATGTCTTGTTTGTTCCAGGTCTAAAAAAGAACTTGCTTTTAGTTTTGGTTATGGAGGATAAGGGATTTGCAATTGAGTTCAAGAACTAGCAAGTTCTCATCAGGTCGAAGGAATCTAGCCCATATATAGCTCAGGTAATATGGGTTTGAGAAGGTAATCTTTACAGGTTGCAAGGTGAACTTGTTTGAGCCCTATTTCATAATAGTGACAACTTGTACGAGTTGTGGCAAAAGAGGATGGGACACCCACCGCACAGTGCGTTGCCTATTCTGAGGGAGGTAGTTGCAGGTCTTCTAGAGTTCAATATTGAGCAACATGGAGTATGCAAAGTGTGCATGCTTGCAAAGCATGCCAAGGCTGCTTTACCAAGCAATGAGCATAGGTTTAAGGAGATTCTAGACCTAGTGCATTTGGATGTTTGTGGATCGATGTCAGCAATGTCAATTTCATGAAGCATGTACTATGTTTCCTTCATTGATGACTTCTCTTGCAAAACTTGGATCTACTTCTTAAAGACCAAGGATGAGGTCTTCAACAAGTTTCAGGAGTTCAAAGCTCTAGTTGAAAACCAGACATGGAAGAAGATCAAAGTCTCGAGATTAGACAATGGGGGTGAGTATACCTCTAGGGATTTCGAGGGTTTCTGCAAGGAGGTATGAATTAGGAGGGAGTTGATTGTTCTATACAACCCACAACAAAATGGGGTTGCAGAGTGGAAGAATCAATCCATTCAAGGCTTCCAAGGCCATGATTCATGACTAGGACTTGCCGATGTTTCTTTGGGCAGAGGCATGCAACACAACAATCTACATCTAGAACCGGTGTCCTCACAGGATCTTGGAGGACAAGACATCGAAAGAGGCATTTTCTTGTGTGAAGCTAGAGGTGAGTCATTTCCGCATCTTTGGCTATCCAATTTATATCCATGTACCGGTAGAAAAGAGGACTAAGTTGGAACCCTCTAGCAAGAAGGGTTTATTTGTGGGTTACAATGAGACTTCAAAGGCCTATCGGGTCTATATTCTAGAGTAGAGGAAGACAATAATGAGCATGGATGTAAAGTTTGAGGAAGACTTTGCATCCAGAAAATCCCATGAGCCTATTCCAGTAATAGAGGATCAGGCTTTTGAAGCTTTGAAGGTTAAGCCCGGGTCACCAATGACTTGTAGAGTAGTACAATAACCTTAAGGTGAAGAGGAAGAGACAATAGATCCTTCCACTTCTGTTAGGAGACCTTGATGGTTCACTTAGACATTGAGGGTCACTTAGAGTTAGGAGTATGTTGAGGCTCCTAGGAGCACTTTTAGAGAGAGAAAACCTTCGAAGAAGTTTCTAGACTACATGGGATTGATGAGCAACATCATAGATTCCGAGCCTTCTAGCTTTTAGGAGGCAACATACTAGCAAATATGGTGGGATGCCATGGTGGAGTACACCTCCATCATGAAGAATGATGTTTGGGATATAGTGCCAAGACTGGAGGGGAAGTTAGTAGTGAGTTCTAGATGGCTCTACAAGATCAAGCACACAATAGATGGCAGCATTGAGAAATTCAAAGCAAGATTCATGGCGAGAGGGTTATTCTAGAAAGAGGGAGTGGACTATGATGAGAAATTTGCTCTAGTTGCCAGGTACACTTCCATTAGAGCAGTTATGTCCTTAGTTTCATTTATGGGATGGAGGATACATCAAATGGATGTGAAGACAACTTTTCTTAATGGAATCATTAAGGAAGAAGTGTACATAGAGAAGCCTCAGGCCTTTGAGGTAAATGGGAAGGAGTCCCATGTTTGCAGGCTTAAGAAAGCCTTGTATGGACTCAAGCAGGCATCGAGAGCATGGTATTCCAAGATAGATGGAAATTTGCAAAGTATGGGCTTCACCAAAAGTAGAGAAGATCCTAACTTATATTATATATTTGTTGAGACTGATTTGTTCATTTTCGTGCTATCTGCATATGACTTGTTTCTTACAGGTGCAGATAAGCTCGTTGTAGGGTGCAAAGCAGACATGATAGATGAGTTTGAGATGAAGGATATTGACATGATGCATTACTTCTTGGATTTGGAGGTTTGGCAGAAACCAGGGGAGATTTTCCTTGGGCAGGGTACGTATGCAATTGAGATCCTTGTTACCACACAAACTAGCACCTTAGCTTAAAGTCCCAAAAATAGGGTACTAGTCTTGTGGAATTTAGGAGGTTGGCCATTGTCACCTCACCAACACTCCCCTGCACTTTAGACTGAAGAAAAGGTTCCTAGCCAAGGGGGGTATCCCTAAAGGTTAACTAGGCTCACTTCGTGTAGCAATGAGTGGGAGTAAAGAGAACCTGACAACAATGTAAATGAATAATGAAAAAAGTAAATGGGGTTTGAACTTTGGGGTGATGAGTGAAAGGGAGTCCAGTGCCTTATCTATTTGGGATATGCAGTCATTTAAGCAATTTCAAGTAGTGTGGGATGTTTTCCAAGGTGGTCAAATGTGAAAATACCAACTCCCAAGACCACAAGATAAGGTGGGTGCCCTCAATAAGTGTGCAAATATCCATGAAACCATCTGTACAAAGATGAAACCATGTGCCCAAAACCATCAACAAATATCCAAATCCATTGGCAAAGTGACCTTCTTCCTCAAAATCTTGATGGAGCACTTCCCCTTCTAGGATCATGTGCACATGTTGTTAAAACAACTTCCTCAACATGTTGATCTGGGCGCTCAAATATTCCTTATTAAAACATGCCTTAATCCTTCGAACTCCTTTCATGCCACAATGATGAGAAAATGAAGCCTGAAGTGAGAGTGACCTCATCAACCCACCCAGAAATGCTGAACGCTTGACCCTTTCTGGACTGACTATCATGCTGAACATCATCTTCCAGCAAGGTTGTTCTGTTTAATGGTTATAACTTCCCTCCTGTATAATGATTTGTCTTCTTGTTCCAGCTATTCCTTCCACTGCTAACTGAATGCTCCTTTTCTAACTGCTGTTGTAGGTTGCACATCAAACCACTGGAATCATAAATACTTCACATGCAGAGTTTGATCAATACAGGGTCTGTATGTAAAAGAATGAGGTGAACCTCATGGTATAATCTGTCCAAAAATCTTCTTTCTGTCTTCTATGTCATGCTACAGGTCTGGGCATGAAAGCACTGATTTAGGAAGATAACTGGTTTAGGCCTCTGCTGCCACTGTTCTGAATCTGGAGATGAAGCCGGCTTAGATACTTGCTCACCACAGAAAGTAAATCCGCTACAGAAAGGATGGACAAATCACCTCCAAACTAGTATACAAATACTAGTTTAGTGACTAAAAAAGCACAAGTCAGCCCTAGAAATGCAAAAACATATGTCAGCTCAGATCTATAAGAAACCTCCTTTAGGTCTTAGGTCAACCCTCCCACTGTCCATTTATGCTAGGGCATTTAGGTTTCAACTACCAAAGTGAATGCTTGCTGTTGGAGACTCTGCCCACAAATCCACCTGGAAAGGGCGCTCATTAATCATTCTATTTGATTCACATTGCTGTTGCTACATGTTCCCTTCTCCGATGATGTAACAGTCCTTTTACTGCTTTCTTGGAAATGGATCTAAATTTGATGAATTGGACCATCATTCTAAAACTGCAATATGCTGTTGTGTTATCCAAGTGCTATATCAATCTTGCTGCAACCCTTAGCTTGTTATAATTCTTGCCTGAATCTGTGGGATGACAGCACCGTGTCTCTGATAATGTTCCTTCAGGACAGCAAACAAAATTTGGAGTAAAGTGCGCTGCTACAGGTCTCCTAGATGTGTTTTACAGTTGTTCTGCCATCGACATATCTGAAAACTATCCTTCGATTTTCCATCTAAACACTGGTTGCCGTTATGTATGCTCCTGAAAAGAACAAGGTCTGCCACCACAGCTGTATCCTGGCATACAGTTTTCATCATTAATAGGTCTGATCTTTTAAGAATAAAGGTGTTTCAAAACACATATGAGACTAAGTGCTGGTTTGATGATATTCATGGCTTGGTTATTAACACTTTTGTTTCTCTGGCTGTTTAAACAGAGCAAGAGGATTTGAAGGATGGCATACATTCATAATACACTATTTCCAGCGGCCTTTTAATTTTATTCATACCAGATTCGGTCTCCACAACCTCTTTTGGCATTATTCTCTTAGGATATATTTCCTTTTGTTTCTCATTTGCCATTGAGGGCTCACCAAAACTGTGATTGCATGTGTATTCAACCATTGGAAAACTGTCTAGCATAGGATGGAAATGTTATGCAGTACTGTCCCCATTCCAGTGATTTATGTGATGCCTTTACAAAATATTTCCTCCAGACTGTATGATGCCATGCCAATGATCAGAATAAGCCCTAGAAACTCCTTAGATCGATCCAACCCACAACTTCATGAGGCAAAGAATCCAGTGATTAATTCAATCTGATTTGTCATTTCTTAGGTGAATATTTTCTCTACTGGATTCTTTCAGTCAGTGGTACAAAAAAGAGAAGGCAACAGCATTCTATCACAATTCTTTGTCAATTAGTCTTCTTTGGAAAAATATGTGCAAGGTGAAAACTTAGGTCAAAAATTTCCTGATCCCTCGTTCCTTTCTAATCTCCTGGAAAAATCAAGTGAGGTAGTCAACAAGCATCATTATTACCAAATATATGCCCAAAGGGTGGTCATCAATCTAAGTAATGCAATATGATGAGTAGTGTATCCATAGGCAAGTTATCCATCAATATCATAGAGAGTATGTCACCATGCAACTATGAAGAGCAAAACCAATGAATTAACATGTAATATCCCATGCACCAACTCAAGCAAACATAGAAGCATCACAATGAAGATCATTCACATGATTTATCAAGGAGTACAACCATGCTCATCCATTATGGAAGATCATCACATGAAGGACTACTCTGAAGTTAAAATAAATGTGTGTATCTGTAGTCCCTCAACATCCTTACAAGTTACCTCTGAAATGCGCATTTACAACTCATGTCCATACGAGGGGTAACAATCTTGAAGATTTGCCAGTAGCATTGCATGAGTAATCCATTTAAATATTTTGTTAAAAGGTAGCTGCTATGAAATTACCAGATGTGAAGGAAATAATATATATGGAAAGAAGATGCAAACTCACCTTGTTCTGCGAATTCTGTGGCCTGATTGAATCTAATTGACATGTTTGAACTGTGAACAACTTAAATGCAGGGAGCAGCTAATCGAGCAAAGAGTAACCATACTGATATGTCAACT
The DNA here is from genome assembly GCA_010110895.2 of Picea sitchensis. Taxonomy (NCBI): domain Eukaryota; kingdom Viridiplantae; phylum Streptophyta; class Pinopsida; order Pinales; family Pinaceae; genus Picea; species Picea sitchensis. The sequence continues at coordinate 696 of SNQJ01S0122485.1, read as the reverse complement.
ACAGACTTGATTCAAAAGAGTGCTTACTGTCGAGTTTCAGGTATTGTGGTTCTTTACATTTCAAATTATACCAAGGAAACTGTGGTTTTCTTTCAAGAGACTTGTACATTTCTTTACAGGTCACATTTATAATAAAAGGAGAAAAATATTGATATGCAAAAATACACAATATATAGAATGAGATTATCGTGGTAAATTTGGTGGATGCAAATACAATTCTAGATTGGTCCAGATGTAACTTTGTATATAAACTCACCCTTGCATAACTACAAATGAATGAAAGTTTTCATCTATTTCTGCTCTCATTTATTCATGGATTGCTATGGAAAAATCATTCTTACTTTACCTTGGCAAAGAATAAGCAGGGATTTTGAGAGAGGAGCCATTTTTTATAAGTCATATTTGAATCAAGTCAACTTAAATTATTGTCGGGTTCCATTTGTTCTCCTCAATTTGAATTTTGAATGAGTTAATTTCTATATCTACTTCAAATTTCTGTAATTCTTGTTGAGATTTGGGTACCTTGGAAAGTGGTCCCCATGTGCTTATGAGTCTCTAAGCACAAAGGGGGAAGACTATTACACTTGTACTTTACTTTATGATTCTAATTTCACTTTGACTTAGGAGTTTTAAGTCAAAAGTGAAATATGTCACTTAAGTCATAAAGTGACAATTAATTCACAATGTGGGTGAATT
>SNQJ01S0122484.1:24352-40626 GCA_010110895.2 Picea sitchensis | reverse complement strand
TTTCTTGTTCTTTCATCATCCTTTCATTATCGGCCTTGCAGCTTTGCAATTCAACCATGAGACTCCTCACAGTCTCGACTAGATTTGGAGGGCTTCCCATTGCTCTTCTTTCGTCAGACTCTTCGTCTCTATTGCGGGAGCCTTCTCCCATCTCTTGGGGAGTCACCATTCTCTGCGTCCGTAAATTCCCGTGGTTGATCGTCCGCTTGGGTGAAAAGACAAACGCTGGTTATTAGTCAAGAGTTAGATACATTTTTATAACCTGCGCATAAATTCACATTTTCACATATATACCCATATAATAGGGGTTTTTCATTTGGGTCTTAATCCTTATCTATCCAACCATCTCAATTGCAAGAGACTCTACCTACTTTAGTAGGTAGCCATCGTAACACTAAAACAGGACAACGAAGTTCATGTCCCAGATTACAGTTTCATCTTGTAATCCTTCTTCTTAAGGAGAAAACGTAGATGACAATGTCTTCTTACGCGGCTCATGCCTGAGCCCAAGCAGGCCAAGTGTTGTAACCGTGCTATGATACCACTTTTTCACATACCCACTACCCCAATCGACTTTTTCATTGATTTCTGCTGAATCAGAGCCCCCGAATTACCTACGGAGGCCTAGCACAAGATAGCTCTTTCTCTCTCTTCATTCCCATGTAGTTGCAGGTCATGGTTATATTTCAAATAATCACGGTGCCTCTTTGTCTTTCGTGCCTCGGCGCTATAGGGGTGTTGAATCGTTCGACTCTGCAACCGCCGAACCCTGACAAGGCTAGCATCTGACCAATAGGGACGAATCCCAACAGGGCTAGAGAACGGCCAATGAGGATAGGCCCTGACACATGGTTAAGTGGAATACAGGTGGCAGAGGGGGAAGTGTGACATGGTAGTTGACAGGACAGGAGGGGGCCCCACTTCACACGCCACACTTANCCCCCCCCCCCCCATTAAAGGCAGAATGGAAAGGGGGGTCTGAAATTCACCTGAGCACCATTGATCAAGGTGAATTAATCTCAATCATTCGAGAGTTGCACGTCCGATTTCAGACCCCCCCACCGCTAAAGGCAGAACAACAAGGGGGCTCCGGAATGAAACCTCAGCCGTAGATTTGGGTGGATGGACTCTGGCCATCCAGATCTGCTCGCTACTTACCTTAATGCACATTCGCTCCCTGGCTTAAAGCCAACATCTCTTCCTCTCATCTAACGGTCATTACAGACCCTGAGATCCTCTGAAAGAATCTCGTCCGTTCATCGGGGTTTATCATCACGAGAGTCCAAACTCTCGATCACGGGACTCCCGAATTCTTGATCCCTGGTTTCCCGATGCGGTTAATCTCTCGACACGTAACCTCCGTAAGTCGAACGGTCCAGATCTATCGTGGGATTTCCATCATGGAAAGTCCCGATCTCTCGTCACCCGGACTCTCGATCCCACAATTCTCGATTCCCTAAAATGGGTAATCTCATGACATGTGGCCTCCGTCATTCAAACGGTTTAGATCTATCCTGGGGTTTTCACCATGGAAAATCATGAACTCTCGTCACCAGGATTCCCGATTCCGTGATTCCCGAAATGGGTAATCTTGCGACACGTGGCCTTCATCATTCGGACAGCTCAGATCTATTTTGGGGTTTTCACCATGGAAAATCCCAAACTCTCATCACCAGGATTCCTGATTCCGCGATTCCCGATTTCCCAAAATGGGTAATCTTATGACACGTGGCCTCCGTCATTCGGATGGCTCAGATCTATTCCGAGGTTTTCACCATGGAAAATCCCGAACTCTCGTCACCAGGATTCCCGATTCCATGATTCTCGATTTCCCGAAATGGGTAATCTTACGACACGTGGCCTCCGTCATTCGAATGGCTCAGATCTGTTCTGGGGTTTTCACCCCTATACACTGGGGTCTTTAACCCTCGGGTAACTCCTGACAGCTTCAACGACTGTCGAGTTTTTCAGCTGAGATCTAACAGCTCAGACAGGTTCCTAACTTGTGCATTCTCCCACGACCTCCTGGTTGTGGAAAAATCAACGGTCCAGATGTTCTCATGGACCTTGGGGATCTACGATCCTGATCTCTTCGCTACCCACAAAGGCATAGAGAAACAAAATGGTAAGGCGTTTAACACCCTACTTTATCCTATCAATCTAACAGTCGGGTGTGACTGCAGATTTCCCGACGGAATCTCGTTCGTCGATCAACACCTATTTAGGGTCAAGGTACTTAACCTTCCAGCTTCTTCTTCTGATCAGACGGTCATGAGTGACCACAGATCTCCTGATGGGATCTCGTTCGTCGATTTGATACTTCATCCTTATACTTCCATCTCGGGTTTTCAAGAGGATCGTTCCTCCTCATGCAAGGTTACTAAGGCCTTACGCCTTCACACTTGCTTTCCCGGTTCTTGATGGGCTTTTCAAGGAGGGTATCTCTATAGGGAGGTTCACCCGGGGTATTATATGAGGCAGATAAGGGTATCATCCTCCCAAGAAACAGACGTGAAGTCTGAATTAGATCAGTACGCATATAAATAATGATTCATGAGGACACATGCCATACGTAGTCTTTCCATACAAATATACAACTACTAGTACTGGTTAAAATACCATACAGACATTCTTATAATGAAATCATTCACAGTCTCACACCTTATGAGCATAATTATCAGAATACATATATTTCAATATGCCAAAGGAAAAACACTTATCATAAAGTAACACCAGAGGTTGTGCAACTGCTGAGAGGGGTGCTCGTTTCCACCCAACCGTAGGCTCAGCGAATCCCAACAGATTTACCACTAGACACCCCCGAGCTGAGACCACGATGTTGTGAGATTGCGTCTCTGTTTACCAGTGACCAGGAGCAAAGGTTACTCTCCTTCCTCTCTGCTATCACTTACTCTGCATATTTCTAGAGTTCTCTTCTTCCCCTCACGGCTGCCCCCCAATCGCTTCTACCCCACGCCTTATCCACTTGCGAGGTTGTGTGTGGCGCGATTTCCCTCACACTGGTCAGTCATGATGGCTCTACAGATGGGCGGTTCACCTCCCCATCCCTCATTAATTCCTGAGGAGCCATCAACCTGCCAGCCTGTGACACATTTAATTCGGGGCCAATGAGTCGCTTTTCGTTCTCTGGGCCAGTGAAGTCCAAATACGATATTAATTATCGGTAAAAGTTAATGCCACCTTTCCAGGTGCCTTCCACCGCCATCGTGGTCTCTTTTTCTGCGCATCCCCTCTTAGCAGTCCTGCAATATAAATTCATAATGTTATTCACATTCATTGACCTTTTCCATAAGGTCCATTCACATCACATATTCACATTTATGAGTTTTCCACAGTTTTGGCCAGTCCAGTTATTTTTACAAACTGGGGGAAATAGGGTGTTACATAAAGACTTGCAAGATATGGCCGCCATAAAATACACTGCGGATCCATAATTATATTGGAAAAAAAATATAGCCACTGAAGATACACTGTGGATCTATACTCCCATGACCTGAATTGATCATAGCCATGACAGTCATTGTTCAAGAGAAACTCCGTCGCAACCTGGGCAAAGTACATATCAGAGTGATCACTCAACCCAGGGTTTTCTTACCGATCCCGATGTAGTACGAATATAACCATGTGAATAGATGTCCTGATGTCAAACATGGCAGAAACCACTTGATTACCAGTCAATGATGTAAACCGTTAACAAGCGTGAGGGAGATCACCATTGATGTCAATGATTCCCAAGGTACTCTAGTACATTCCAACGAATGTGAATGCATGAGCTGAAGTCGAATATCCATGGAATCATCCGATTAGAGGTCAATGATGCAAACCCACTGGCAAACATGAGGAGGCCTACCATTGAGGCATGTAGGTCCCAAAGTACTAACTGGTTTCTAAGTGTAGTTCCTGGATAATGTGTTGAAGTCGACAGGAATAGACTCGTCGAAGGAGGGCCTTGATGTATCCCCCATCAATGACACGAAACAGACAAAGAGATGTAATTAGTAGATCAAATGAACATGGAATGACATGGGTATTGAGACAAGATATTTTTGATGGTTGACTCTCGAGGCAGATACTTCCCTTGAACATTGAGGCACAATAGGAGAAACATGACATGGACCAAAACACGATGATGCAGTGGGTACTGTGACTTTTGTTGGGTGACCCAAAGGAGTAAGGAAAACTCAGAGGATTGGTTCAGTGTAGAGGTTCATTGGATTAATATGTGCGCAAAGAAAAAGTGTCGTGTTCAAGGGCGACTCTAAGAGTTACTGGTAATGTTCTCAAAAACTGCTTGGCTTGCTTCCTTCAATTTTTTCCCCCATCCAGATAGACGAGTACCTCTTTTTGGTTTAACGATCTTGAGGAGGGTAACACATGCTCAATATAACTCACCTTCAGTAAGTTCCTCTTCCTTTATTTAATGAACTAGAAGAAGTAAGGGTTCGGTCCGGTATGGGCCTGTCGATGTTTGTTTAACGAGTCCAAAGATAGAAAACTCGAAGGTTTTTCATGATTATAGAGTCTGGAAAAAGACTTAAAAGAGAACTCTCTCAGTTCCTTTTTCATAAAGTAGTCTGATGAGACTGAAAAAGAGATAAACTATCGCTCAACAGACGTTTTCTTCAAATACTTAACGAGCATGAAGAGAACAAGGTCACTCGACAATCTTTCCACGTTTAGAGAGTCTGAAAAGAACTTAAAGATGACTCCATTGTTGTCCTTTTTTGTAATGTTAGTCTCGCGAGGCCGAAAAAGAGATAAATTATCACTCGAAAGACACCATTTCAAACCTTTTAACTGGGAAAGGAAGCAAGATCACTTGGCAATATTTTCATGTTTAGAGAGTCTGAAAAGAGATTAAAGAAGACTCCAAGGGGTTCCTTTTTTGTATAACCTTTACGAGTTTGAAAAAGAGATAAAAGTTTACCTGGATGCATTCTCATGTATTTACGAGCACGAGAAAGAACAAAGACTAAGCTCGGTATGCCCCCAGCTTGAAAGCTAGTGGCTTAACTCCAAAATGATCATCAAAGGCTGGAGACATGCCCTCCAAGCTTCGATTCATTCACCGACTTTGAGGTTGTCACCAATTTCTCTAGTAGATGAGAAAAAGGAGAAAGGTGGATGAAAAGAAGGTTCAAGAGAGGTGACTGTTTCATTTTTTAACGAGCTTGACATAGGAAAAGAACTATGCTCAGGGTTTTGAGTTCAATCCCCATATTTCTATTTCATTTTTTAACAAGCTTGCTATAGATAGGAAAACTATGCTCATGACCTCTATTTCATTTTTTAGCGAGCTTGCCACAAAGAAGAGAAACCATGCTCGTAGACTCTGCTTGATCATGGCTTCCAAGAGAATAATGCTTTGGAAGGATACCATGTCAAGGGACAAAGCTAGGTCATGGATTCCAAGAGATCTTCACTGGATAGAAGATAAGCACTTTGGAAGGAACACATGTCGAGGGTCGTGACAGGGGTAAGGAGATCAGGCTCCAATAACCCTACCGAAGAAATCACCATGTCAACTATCGGATCCAAATCATCACAAGTCGAAGTCATTGGAGACAACACCACATAATTGACATGTAGCGGGGGCGATACCATCTGCATATAAGAACCATTTAGGGAGGTAATCTAGTCAGGACCGATGAATGAAAGTTGATTAATAGTCACAATTATTCCATCGTGAGGGAAAGATATCACACGGAAAAGAGTGGACACAATAGCTTTCATGGCATGGACATAATCCCTCCCAAGGAGTAAAGCGAAATCCAAGGGGTCTCGGACTACCATGGCATCAATAAAGACATTTTTCCCTCCCAAAGTAACAGGAAATTGAGGAAGGGTCCCTAATGGTTGGTTGGTTCTTCTGTTAAAAGCTAACAGATTCTGTGTAAGCAGTGCAAGCTGAGGACAACCCAAAGCATGCCAAGCAATAGAGGGAAAAATACTAATGGACACACCTTCATCTATCAGTGTTTGAGGAACGTCTCGACCACAAACCTGTACTGTAATCAGGAAAGGAATGTGAGAGGGAAGATGAGGTCTAGTTAGCGTACCCTAATCAAAAAGGATGGTCTCATTACTTGGAGGGGGTTTCACGGGAGAATGGGGAATGCCCCCCGGCACGGTAGATTTTGTATCAATGAGAAAAATGTGGGAAGTATTGGGTTTACTCTCTAGAGGGAGAGTAGGATCGACCAATGGTGGGATCCGATCAATCGGGCAGGCACTCTTTAGAGGAAGAGTGGGATTGACCGATGATGGAATCGGATCAACCACTTTGGCACTCTTCGGATGAAGGGTGAGACTGACCAAGGAAGGGACTGGATCAGCCAGTTTGGCACTCGTCAAAGGAGGAGTGGGATCGACTGATGATAGAACCAGATCGACCACTTGAGTTTCATTCTCCAAGGGGAGAATGGGGTCGACGGGTGGAAACGGATTGACCGCTTTGGTGTCACTCTCTAATAGGAGAGTGGGATCGACTGAGGATAAAAATGGATCGACCACTTGGGTTACACTCTTTTGATGAAGAGTGGGGATGATCGACAACGGAACTGGATCAACTACTTGGGTTCGTGGTTCAATCCAAGAGGAAACTAGATTGACCATCTGATCGACCGGACTAATCAGGGATGGAACCGGATTGACTAGTCCATCAACTAATGATGAGTCGAGGGAAATATCATGATAACCTTTTGGAAGTTGAAGTTTTTCCAAAAGAGAAGAAGCCTCGTCCATACGAGGACAAAGGTGAGAGTAATGATCACCCTTGCATAACATGCAAGGAAACTTGACATTTGTCTTCTTCTTACCAGCCTTAATGTCACTAGTTGACAGGGTATCATTGGCATGACCGGCAGAGGCTGATGACATGGAAGACCACATTTCTAATACCTTGATAATACCAGGGAAATCCCTCAAAAAGTGGTCACCCTTACAAAGGCTGCAAGGGAATTTGGGTTTCAGATTCTTCATTTTAATCTTGTTTACCTCATCAACACTCCCAATACTATTAATAGTAGCTAGTTGCTTGGATCCAACATCTGATGTTGTTGGGGCCTTGGCTTTTTTCGGGCTCTTCTTCTTCTTTTCTTTCCATTTCTTCTTCTTCTGATCAACCTGGCTACTTACTTTAGAGCTTTCGCTAGGCAAAGAAGGAGAAATGGAAGGAGGCTTAGTGGGTGAAGAAGGAGAAAATTCGACGTGAGGTTGATGTGTGGGTGGTGTACTGACATCTAAAGTATTAGGTGCAGCTGAAACATTGGGAGGATTCAAGATCACCAGAGTGGGGAACAACCAAACTGGTAATCTGATGGTGAGTCCTGGAAGACTCAGTGTGGCAATATACGGAGGACCAAAGTTTCCAAATGAAGGAAAGGTATAAGGTTCCCTAGGAGAAGGGGTTCCTCCATTGGTACTCTCAGGATTCAATGCCATTAATACTAACTCGACCTAAGGTCCACTAAGTAAAACAAACAACACACGCTAAGAATCTGAGAAGAAATCAATCAAACAAACCTTCCCACAATGAAACCACTAGTTGGTGATGAAATCCAACGTCGCGAGATCAAAATAGGAAGGGGCAGAGGTAGATACGGTGGATCAGTTACATTAGTGACCTACTTAACGGACTTACACCTTGGTGCAAGCTTCCACACAGTAATTGTGGATTTACCCTCCAAGGAGCCTGAGTGAGTTTGACCAACATTTTTTCCAGGTATAGTGAGACTTCCCTTCACTATCACCTTGTGTGAGACCCTAAATATTATGGCTACTAAGGTCACCAATTCGTAGTCAGCCCCTGGGAGGGTACAGTCGACAATCTGATCCGAATGTATAGGGAGGATAACAAGTCTGAAATCAACTCGAGACGCTCCCACACATAATTGTGGGTATACCCTCAAGTGACCCCCAATATACGATCTGACCACTACAAATAATTGGGCCATGGAGGGATAATCTCCATAACTCACCTGAATGCGACCTCGTGCATAACCCTTGTGTGAGAGGGGGATCCCAGAAAGCCTATACTAGAATTGGATTTCACTCTCCCTACCGCAAGATACTAAGTTTGTTTGATAGCTTTGGAAAGTTATCCTTTCAACCTATTCCAAATCCCTACACCTTAAACTAATGTAGGTTTGCTAACAAAGATGTAAAAAGTCTGATAAATTTTAGTTAAGCGTTGATTTTTAAGGCTGTTGTTACTCAAAAGGAAAATGGCGTGGACCATATGGTGTTTTGACCGACTTGAAAGTTATGCAAAGATATGAAGATGCAATCTTTTCATTTTGATGAAAGCTATGCTACGAGAAGGAGAAAACATTCATCATTTCAGATGCACAATGTCCCAAAAATGCCCGAAAACATGCAATTCTACTACTTCAAATGCAAGATAGTTTCACTACCTAAAAGAAAGAATGCATATATGTTATTTGTTTGATTATGATGTATATAGAAAGTAAACACAAAACCTTCAATGCTCCATTACTTTCAATCAGTATAAACAGTCCTATGCAAATGCAAAAGACACGAAGAAAAATGCTACAAACAAAGCATGCACTCAAGGTAGTGAGAACTAAAAAAAAATAAAAATAAGAAGAATATTGGTCTAAAAAGAACTCAATAAAGGATCCTAAAACCAACAATCATCCAAGGAGAACAATAAAATGCAGATAAGAATCCAAAAAGAGACAGGGAGAAAGAGAAAATACCCAAATTGTCCCGACAAAACAAGCAGCTAGAAAGAGCAATTTTCACATTTCTGAAAAGGGTTTCAAGCTCCAATAAATACAAGAGGGAGTGATAATCATCAAAAAACAATCCAAATAACTTCACAAACCATTCACAAAGACTGGGTAAATACTTTCACAAAACATGTTGCAAAAAACTAATGAGAAAAAGGCAGAAAAACCTCAAGAAGGAGACTGGCACTCCCCAAAAGGGTACACAGAGAATTATAACGCTCCCTAAAACACTATATGGGAATTATGATGATATACCAGTGCTATGATATGGCCTACAGGGGGGCGTTGGTCCTCCCAGAAGCTCAGAAAAAGACCCAAAAAAGTGCAAAAAAAATTCACCCAGAATGCATAAAAATTGGTGAAAATGTAAGTGAAGATGGGAGAAGGCTAATGGATCATAAAAAAACAGAAAAAGTGATTTGAGAGTTGGTAAAATGGTAGGGAAAAACCAAGGAAAGACAATAGGATTCATTTTCCAGTGGAGTCACCAATCTCTGTTGTAGGAAAATCTCCCTGCGGACAAGTAGATCTCCTCTTGAGAGCTAGACTCTTAACTCTTAAGACAAAAGGTGCTTAACATGGACATTGACTTCTATTTAGATCTAGATAAACTAATGTGCGAGGAGGAAGGAGAAAAGAAGTACCTTTTTATCGGTGTTTGTCCCTGCACAGTCCGAGTTGAGCTCCAATCTTAAACTCCTCGACAAGCCCTGTAGACAAACAAAGATACAACCAACTTCCTACTCTATTGAGATTAGCTTGAAATAGATCTATCTATTAGAGACAAATTGATGTGAGATCAAACACAGATTTGAAAGAAACAGGCCAAGCATATTATATTAATGAGAACAGTAATGAAGAAAACTTACAACCATAGATGTGAGTGCAACGGCTTCATCAAGTTCCCCTTGTCCAAACCCTTGCTTAAACAGTCCACGCACAGAATGATGATGCTCCAAATGACATACCACTCATGAGATCATAAGTTTGGTATAATTATCAATCTCCATTCCCTCTTTCCTCCACGGAAATTCCTCATTATATAATATTTGGAGACTTAACCACCATGGAGAGAATCTCTCATCAGATCCACTAAGAAAGGGATCTCTAAGATATTTAGGGAGAAAATATCTCTTAAGGATTTTTGGGAGGAAATATCTCTCAAGGATTTTAAGGNCGCCCTCTAGAACTATGCCCTCTGAAACTACGCCCTCTGGAACTATGACCTGTGGAACTATGCCCTCTGGAACTATGACCTGTGGAACTACACCCTCTAGAACTATGACCTATGGAACTACACCCTCTAGAACTATGACCTGTGGAACTATGCCCTCTGGAACTATGACCTCTAGAACTATGACCTGTGGAGTTGTAACTTGTGGAACTACGCCCTTTTGAACTATGACCTATGGAACTACGCCCTCTAGAACTACACCTCTGGAACTACGCCCTATTGAGCTATGACCTCTGGAACTATTCCCTCTAGAACTATTCCCTTTGGAACTATGACCTTTGGAATTATGCCCTCTGGAACTACGCATCTAGAACTGTGACTTCTGGAACTATGCCCTCTAGAACTATGATCTCTCGAACTACGCCCTCTGGAACTATGACCTGTGAAACTACGACCTGTGGAACTATGACCTCTAGAACTATGGCCTTTGGAACTATGACCTGTGGAACTACGCCCTCTGGAACTATGACCTGTGGAACTACGCCCTCTGGAACTATGCCCTCTGGAACTACGCCTCTAGAACTATGACATGTGGAACTATGACCTATGAAACTACGCCCTCTGGAACTATGACCTGTGGAACTACACATTGTGGAACTATGACCTCTAGAACTATGCCCTCTAGAACTACACCCTCTAGAACTATGACCTCTGGAACTACGCCCTCTAGAACTAGGCCCTCTGGAACTACGCCTTTATAGTGGAATTCTAGGAGTTATTTTGGTTCCAAACTTGTTGATATTGCATTATTTATTCTATCCTGTCATTTTATTTATCAGTGTATGTTCATAAAGCTCCATTCTTGTGTATATTCCCTCATTTAAGGTGGATATTTTGGAGTTCTTGTAGAAAATTCATTATAAATGACAAAATCTATCTTAGAATTAAAAAAAACTTAATTTATTTCAAAAGAAAGCAGCAGCACACATCCTAGTCCTTGATGGACATTCGATTCTGAAGGCAATTCTCAAATGAACAAGGGGCCTTAATAGACATATCTTCTATTTATATAATTACAGGATAGGCAATTTCCCAAAAACACAAGTTACTTCTTTTACAAGTAATGTCCTCTTGTAGAACGTTTTAGTAATTAATGCGATCAATGATGCTACCATTCTAATATCATGATGCATTAGCCTACTAAATCATCAAAGATGTTGACTCATAATTCTGTTGACTCATCATAACACATGACAACTTATTCCACTTAGATCTATAGACAAATAATCATCACATTCAATGCCAACACGCCCCATCCCACACACAAAACTAACAATGACTATTTTGATTCTTTCATAGCTATACACTCTAAATTTCTCATTTTTTCTGTAAAAAGACCTATGGTAAATATATAAAAATAATTATCCTCGGTATTACAATAGATAATTTCAACTTCTATACTTCTTCCTCCCTCAGATGAAATGGTGGTGTACTTTGATGTGCTCTTTCCTTGCATGAAAGAATGGGTTATTTGGAAGTTCCAGAGGCCGTAGTTCCATAGGTCATAGTTCCAAAGGGCATAGTTCTAGAGGTCATAGTTCTATAGGTCGTAGATCCAGAGGGCATAGTTGCAGAGGGCGTAGTTTCATAGGTCATAGTTCCAGAGGGCATAGTTCCAGAGGGTGTAGTTCTAGAGGTCATAGTTCCAGAGGTCATAGTTCCACAGGTCATAGTTCCAGAGGGTGTAGTTCCAGAGGTCATAGTTCTAGAGGGCGTAGTTCCAGAGGTCATAGTTCCACAGGTCATAGTTCCAGAGGCATAGTTCCACAGGTCGTAGTTCCACTGGTCATAGTTCCAAAGGGCGTAGTTCCAGAGGGCATAGTTCCAAAGGTCATAATTTCAGAGGTCATAGTTCCATAGGGCATAGTTCCAGAGGTCATAGTTCCACACAGGTCATAGTTCCAGAGGGCGTAGTTCCACATGTCATAGTTCCAAAGGGTGTAGTTCCAGAGGGTGTAGTTCCAGAGGTCATAGTTCCATAGGTTGTAGTTTCAGAGGGTGTAGTTTCAGAGGTCATTGTTCTAGAGGGCGTAGTTCCAGAGGTCATAGTTCCACAGGGCGTAGTTCCATAGGTCATAGTTCCACAGGGCGGAGTTCCACAGGTCATAGTTCCAAAGGGCGGAGTTTCAGAGATCATAGTTCCACATGTCATAGTTCTAGATACATAGTTCTAGAGGGCATAGTTCCATAGGTCATAGTTCCAAAGGTCATAGTTCCAGAGGGCGTAGTTCCAGAGGCATAGTTCCACAGGTCATAGTTCCAAAGGGCGTAGTTCCAGAGGGCATAGTTCTACAAGTCACAGTTCCACAGGTCATAGTTCCACAGGTCATAGTTCCAGAGGGCGTAGTACCATAGGTCATAGTTCCAAAGGGCGTAGTTCCACAAGTCATAGTCCCAGAGGGCGTAGTTCCAGAGGGCGTAGTTCCACAGGTCATAGTTCTAGAGGGCGTAGTTCCACAGGTCATAGTTCCACAGGGCGTAGTTCCACAGGTCATAGTTCCAGAGGGTGGAGTTCCAGAGGGCGTAGTTCCAGAGGCCAAAGTTCCACAGGTCATATTTCTAAAGGCATAGTTCCAGAGGGCGTAGATCTACAGGTCATAGTTCCAAAGGGCTTAGTTCCAAATTTCATAGTTCCAGAGGGTGTAGTTCCAGAGGTCATAGTTCCGGAGGGCGTAGTTTCAGAGGTCATAGTTCCACGGGTCATAGTTCCAGAGGCGTAGTTCCAGAGGGTGTAGTTCCATTGGTCATAGTTCCAGAGGGCATAGTTCCAGAGGGCGTATTTCCAGAGGTCATAGTTCCAGAGGTCGTAGTTCCTAAGGTCATAGTTCCAGAGGGTGTAGTTCCTAAGGTCATAGTTCCACACAAGTCATAGTTCCAAAGGCGTAGTTCCAAAGGGCGTAGTTCCACATGTCATAGTTCCAAAGGGCGTAGTTCCAGAGGGCGTAGTTCCAGAGGTCATAGTTCCAGAGGTTGTAGTTCCAGAGGGTGTAGTTCCAGAGGTCATTGTTCTAGAGGGCATAGTTCCACAGGTCATAGCTCCACAGGGCGTAGTTCCACAGGTCATAGCTCCACAGGGCGTAGTTCCACAGGTCATAGTTCTAGAGGGCAGAGTTCCACAGGTCATAGTTCCAGAGGGCGTAGTTCCACAGGTCATAGTTCTAGAGGTGTAGTTCCAGAGGGGCGTAGTTCCACAAGTCATAGTTCCACAGGTCATAGTTCCAAAAGCATAGTTCTAGAGGGCATAGTTCCACGGGTCATAGTTTCAAAGGGTGTAGTTCCAGAGGGCGTAGTTCTAGAGGTCATAGTTCCACAGGTCATAGTTCTAGAGGGCATAGTTCTAGAGGGAATAGTTCCAGAGGTCATAGTTCCACAGGTCATAGTTCCACAAGTCATAGTTCCATAGGGCATAGTTCCACATGTCATAGTTCCAGAGGGCATAGTTCCAAAGGTCATAGTTCCATAGGTCACAGTTCTAGAGGGCATAGTTCCAGAGGGCGTAGTTCCAGAGGTCATAGTTCCACAGGTCATAGTTCCATAGGGCATAGTTCCACATGTCATAGTTCCAGAGGGTGTAGTTCCAGAGGTCATAGTTCCATAGGTAATAGTTCCAAAGGTCACAGTGTGAGCAATAGATGGATAGGTATGCGCTAGGGGATGAATTGGGGTTGGGACAATTTGGTAAGATCAGGTATTGTACAGACAAAGTGACTGGGGAGGTTCTAGCGTGCAAATCGATTGGTGTGCAAATCCATTTGAGGAGGACTATGTGCAATTGGTTATGGATATATGTGGAGGTGGGGAGATTTTTGACCAGTTGCAGAAACATAGGAGATATTCTGAGCCCGATGTTGGAAGATTGTTCAAGCATCTCATGGAAGTGGTGAAATATTGTCATGATAATGGGGTTGTGCACAGGGATCTGAAGCCAGAAAATATTCTTCTTGCAACAAAGTCTCCTTCGTCGACCATCAAGCTTGCTGACTTTGGATTGGCCACCTACTTTACACCAGGTATGCATTGAAGCATTCGATCTGATATTTGAAAGAATGCTTATAGGAGAAGAATTCTTGTTGTAACATTTGCTTCAATTATTTTAGATTTAGGTAGGTCTGTATGTAATAAAAATTTCAGTCAATGTACAGTCCGAGACAGAGTCTAATAGCTAGAAAAACCAAATCATGAATATAATAATATTATGGCATTCGGTTCAGAGTTTAATAGATCGCTTTGTTGAGTATAATCTTATGGTGTTCAGTTCAGAGTTCTCCTCGAGTATCCCTGAGTCCTCAAAATGGTTCAGAAGTAGAGTAAAGAATCTAAAGCATTGAACAAACTAATTCCTACATATATCTATTTGCTAGATAGATAGGATAGAGCTAGTGGTGATATGCTGTCAATATCCTGTATAGCAAGGGATAGAAGCAGTAAATAATCCTTCCTTCAATTGGCCATAGCGCGGGTATGTGAAAAGCAAAGCCACGAGGCCTTACGGTAATGAGGAATGAGACGACGCAGCGGGTTCAGCTCCGAGGCTAGATGTGTAGGTGGTGAATTGATGGCGGGGATGTATGGATGATTTTTGGACGATGTATGGATGGTGTATGGATGAGTAGCCGGCCGGAGGGCAGAGGTGATCGGCGATAGGAGCCCAGACGCCAAAAAAGGGCTGTCGGTAAAGGTCCATTTCTTTTGGACTTTAGCCTACGCCTATCTTATATATCAGTTTTATTTTCATATTTATGTAGCAATGCGTTTGTTTGATGTTGTTGTTGCTTTAAATGTTTAAAAATTTGAAAAACAAATGACTATTTTTATATTCTTTTAAGTTTTGTGATAATTCCCCATATTTGTATTGCCCGTAAGTGATATTCTCAACCCAACGATAAAGTTCCTATAACAATAAATGTAACATTGATTCTATAACACCTCAAGATTCAAGAATGACCACCAAAGAAAACACTCAAAAACCACATCCATTCTTACAAATTTTGGCAGAAAGACATGGAACTAGAACCGACAAACAACAACCAGTTTGTTGCAATTGGAAGGAAAATTCAAAGAGATCAAATGCTATAACTGCAGAAAGGAGCATCGATAAAGAATTTGATACAACTATTGAAAATTGCTAGGGTGGGAGTGTTTCTGGCACGAATCAAGAGAGAATTCTTGTACAGAGTGTAAGCCTGTCCTTCTCAGTTGTGTTTCAGCTCCATGAATTCTTAAGCCAAAGAAAGCAAAGTTGTCAAAGATAAGCCTACATTCACGTTCACTGGAAAAACTAAAAGAGATTTTGGTTGTGTCAAAGTACTAAATAGTAATAAATCAAACTGGAAAACATCCATTTTCCAGCTTAGATGGGACTGAGCATATAAAGTTGGTTGATAACATAAGTGTCTAACTCTTCTAGTATAGAGATGGATGAGATCAGACAAATCCTCTCATTTGAAAATGAGACAAACATTGTTGATCTTAAGGATTTCTCGCCTACTATGGACGTTGAGTTTATCCCATGGATTGTGCAAACCCTAAACCCTCTTTGATTGTTAGGAGGGTTTTGCAGATGAGGATGTGCCTCCTATGGTCTAGTATGAAAATCCACAGGATGATGATGAAGTATCCACGATATATTGGGATGTGGATCCTATTGACAAGAAGGACAAAGAGAAAGAGATGGGCCATGAGGTCAAAGAAGAGGGGAACTTTGAAAACCCTAATTTGATACCAAAAACTACTTTGTCATAGGGAAGTTGGAGGCCACAGATGATGGTGACATAACTATCATTTATGTGTTCAATGGGTAGATATATCTGAGAGCATCCCTGTGGCAATGTCAAGTTAGTTTCAATGGGTGGTGTTAACACTCATATTCTCACTTGGTGCAAATGTCCCTAAGCACAAGTGATGAGGACCCAATGGCAACTTAGAAAGCCACCATTGTCACCTCAGTGGCTTTACCTTTCATGCTTTAGACTAATAATGATCCTAGCCTAGGGGAAGGCAACTTCCCTAATGCTAACTAAGCCTAATCATTTCAGTGAGTGAGGAAGGGTATAGGTTAGTTAAATATTTGATTTAAGTTTATGATCAATGATGTATATTCTAGACTTAAAATCAGAGATGAATTTATCCTAAATGAGAGTGCAAATCACTTAAATATATGCTACAAGTTTTAATGTGATTTGCTCCAAATAAAATGATCCAATTCTCGGAAGATACAAAGTGCTAGAAATTACAATTTACTCAAGATCACAATTCCCTATAGAATG
>SNQJ01S0122484.1:3522-13740 GCA_010110895.2 Picea sitchensis | reverse complement strand
GTTTGCAACGTCTCACTTGCCATGTTTGAAACGTCGGTCTTGCCATGTTTGCAACGTCTCTCTTGCGAAGTTTGAAACGTTGGTCTTGCCACGTTTGCAACGTCTCTCTTGCCACATTTGAAATGTTGGACTTGCCACGTTTGAAACATCGGTCTTGCCACGTTTGCAACGTCTCTCTTGCCACGTTTGAAACGTCGCAATACAGACGAAAACTAGGTCGTCGGAAAAATGACGTCATGTGAAATGACGTTTGAGGGGGTCCGAAGTTTGTCGGTCTTTCGAAAATAGAAAGTGGCAATTGCGTCGAACGCGCCATCAGAATTTGACCCAAATGTAGTAGTGATGAGAACCACAACATCTCTTGGTAGACCTGTGCCTACATTGAAACAAAAAACTTTGAAATCTAGGGTGTTTCTATCACCCTTCGTCCATATACATCAAAACCAAAAATGAAAATAATCTAGAAAAACAAATTAGCATTTTTTCAAAAAATTCTAAACTAAGCATGAAATCAATATGAAAGTGCAAGGAAATAAATATGACCTACCTACTTACTTGGGGCCTTGAGGCCCTGAATATAAAGCGATAGGTGATGTTAGGTGAAGTCATACAACCAGTGCAACCAGTTGATCATCCCATCAAAGTTTCTCCCCATGTGCTTCATTATCTAAAATATCAAATATAAGTCAAGCACATAATGATCATGATAATAAATAGATATATAATCAATCCTAAAATGAAACTTATGGAGATGGGTGGGAGGGAGAAGATCTTGTTGGAAAGAGAAGCCATCAACCTGATCATCCTTTCTGAAAGTGTAACAACAAGCCTTATCAATCCATCTCTGAAGAGGGATACTATATGTAAACGATGGCTCATCTTCATCCTCCTTAACATGATAGTTTCCTCCTGAATACTAAGAGGACATGATATATCCCAAGAAGACCGCATGATTTCCCTAAGAAGAATAAATGAGGTAAGGAATAGGCTCAAGTCTACAAAAAAAATTCCTCTTCACCTGTGAAACCTCATAAAAATCCCCAAGATGAAAATACTTTCAGTTTGTAGAGTGAGCCTTTGATTCCTCTTGGATGGTGATGTCCTGGTGTTCATCTGAAGGTGACTTAAAATATTCATAGAAAAATTTTGCATCACAACTCCCAAGGGATGACAGAATATAACCCCTAAAATGTTGTGACAGGTCATCCTCAAATGGAAGAAATAAATATGTAACCATGTCAACATCAGGCTGCCAAACATATGAATCATACGCAAGTGGGGCCATTTTCCTATAGATGCCAACTCAATCCTTTTTTCATGAGAACCACCCTCAATGTTGTAAATGGAGTCTCCATAAAAAAATGAGACAACCAACATCCGATCTACATCTCCCAGTTTGTATGAACATGTCTATATGCTCATCAACCAAATCCAAGTGTTCTTTCACAAAACCATCAACATGACTGAAAATAACCATATCTTTGTCTCTGTGTGCAGGAAGAACAAAGTTAAGGGAGGCTTCAACTGGATCTTCAGATTCTTCATCATTGAAACTATTTTCTTTTTCAACTTCATGTACAAGAGGAGAGTAAGGTTGGACAACCTCAACTTCATCAAGAGGGAGAAACGAGTTCTCATGAGGCTTCTCAACATGTTTCACCCCATCATAATTATTCTCTGTCTTTATGGAAATGCTCCACCATCACCTCTTCATCACAAGAGGCTTGATCCTCAATACAGAGCACTTTATTTTCCCTTTTCCAAAAGGGTTTGTCGCATCCAAGGGATCCTCTAATAATTCTCCATTTCCAAAGTCATGGATTAAAGTGTCATTGAGATCTTCAAAAGG
This sequence comes from Picea sitchensis, assembly GCA_010110895.2. Classification (NCBI taxonomy): domain Eukaryota; kingdom Viridiplantae; phylum Streptophyta; class Pinopsida; order Pinales; family Pinaceae; genus Picea; species Picea sitchensis. The sequence goes on along the minus strand of SNQJ01S0122484.1, from coordinate 11,891 downwards.
ATTACAACTCATCATGTTCTCTTCTTGATGTGCAAGAGGAACAAATGCTTGGATGTCTTCATCAAATGGAAGGGCAGATATGGGCACATCATCTTCATCAAATGTCTCGCTTAGATCTTCATCTGGATATTCTTGGTGGATTTCTTCATATATCTGTCCTTCAAGCATTTTTTCATCCTCAAGGGCTAGTTCTTCGACATATTTTTGAAATGTTTCTTTTATATGATTCATCATTTCCTCAATAGATTTATTAGTAGCCTTTTCCTTTTCCACCTATAAAAGTTCCCTTCTCCAGGCATGACAAGTTCTGGATGAGGGTTCATCCCATGGTGCCATGATTCCATTGACTAAAAAGGTACCTCAATGGAGTCTTCAGATGAGGTCAAGGCTCATCAAAGGATGAAAAATGGAAGAAAGGAAAATGTGGGTTCTTGGGAAGGTGGAGTCGCAATATGAGCTTCAAGAAGAGCTCATCAAAGGTGTAAAGGGAACATCCTTTAGGTGGAGTCTCTAGGAAAGCTAAGAAAAGGATTTGGGATAGCTTACTAAAGTGTCATTAGGGTTCAAAAGAGGATTCAAAATCCTCCCCGACAACAATGCCAAAATGTTATCGCACAAATTGTAGGTTGGAAAAAGCCCGTCCCAAACCACAAAATGGTGACAACTAAGAGAACACCTACCCATTGTCACCTTAGATAGGTATTCCCATCACTTTAGAGGTGAAGTGATCACCTCAAGGGGGGAATCTCAGTGACCCTATGGGAAAATGGGATGAAAAGTGAGATCGTGAGATGGATTCCCCTATAGGTCAAGTTTCTATGTGGAATATGGATTTGATGACACGTCTCAATGGTGGCCAATGGTTTCCAAGAAGTATGAGTACCTTCCTGAGACACAAGAAAAGACAAGTATGCACGTAATATATTAAGTGGACAAGAAATTTAATCTTTTTGTCCCTAATTTCCCTAGTAAATAAAGATATATATCAGCAAGAAAATAAGTGTTAAAGATGTTAAATAATTAATAAAATCCCAACAAATGATGCAAGAGATAAACTAGATAAAGCTAGTGATATTCAAGTAAGAAAGCACGTGAATTTATCAATAAAACAAGGTTGTAATAAAAGATGTTTGCAGAGATATTTTTCATCCTTATGGATGTAGAAAAGAAGTTGATACAACATCAAATCCAACCACTAAAACTTACAAAGAGTCCATCCAAAGTTGCGCTAGACCTAGTAGATTGTCTTGGCAAACTTTTAGCAAATTATGATGGTTGAAAAGCAAGTTACAAGTGAGTAAAGAGAGATTTTCTATAGCCCTAATGGATGTAGCTTTTAATGAGCTATAAATATAAGAATACTACGCCAATCAATATACCCTAATGGCCTTGACAATCCATTAGCGTGCAAAAAATTATCCAATTGAAACAAGATTAGTATCTCATTAAATCATGTTTATCGAGGAAAAGAATTTGTTTCTCCAATGCAAAAAAAAACAGATTAGTGCCTTTCAAAATTGGGTGAATGGGATCTTTAAAACACTAGTTGAATCAACAAGATCCCTACAGGTGCAAATCCTCTTACTCCCTAGGGTATTCCACCAACTTAGGGTAAATATAGGAGGGTGTACACACTTGTATTTCTCCTAGCAACCCTTGTTCAAGAATGACTTGTAATCTTAACAATAAGATGAAGCATAAATGGAGGGTGTATCCAAAACACTCCTCCTAGGGTTTCTACCAAAAATTACCAAAAATGAGAAAGAAAGAACTAACATATGTGGAGTTTTCCTTAACAATTCCAAGAAAAGAGATATCACACACTAGTTCACCATGAAAATTACCAACCACGACTCTTTCCCAAGAATTTCCACATCTTCTATCTTGACCTATAGGGGTACCTTCCTTCATCTCTTCACTTTCGATCAGGATTCCCCCCTTGAGGTGATCACTTCACCTTTAAAGTGACGGGAATACCTATCTAAGATGACATTGGCTAGGTGTTCTCTTAGTTGTTTCCATTATGTGGTTTGGGTCAGGCTTTTCCCAACCTACAAATTGTGTGATAATATTTTTGCATCATTGTCGGGGAGGATTTTGAATCCTCTTCCGAACCTTAACAACACTTTGGAAAGCTATCCTAAATCATTTCCCTAGCTTGCCTAGTGACTCCAACTAACGTATGTTCCATTTCCACCTTTGATGAGCTCTTCTTGAAGCTCATCTGGTGACTCCACCTTCACAAGAACCCACATTTCCCTTTCTTCCCTTTTTCATCCTTTGATGAGCCTTGAACTCATTTGACGACTCCATTGAGGTACCTTTTTGGTCAATGGAATCATGACACCATGGGATGAACCCTCATATATAACTTTTAATGCCTCAAGAAGGGAAATTTTACAGATGGAAAAGGAGGAGTATGTTGGATACACCCTCCATTTATGCTTCATCTTATTGTTAAGATTACAATTCATTCATGAACAAGGGTTGATAGGAGAAGTACAAGTGTGTACACCATCTTGGATTCACCCTATGTTGGTTGGCATACCCTAGGGAGTAAGAGGATTTACACCCCTAGGGATATTGTTGATTCAAATAGTGTTTTAAAGACCCCATTCACCCAATTTTAAAAGGCACTAATCTGATTTTTTTTGCATTGGAGAAATAAATTATTTGCCTCAGTAAACATGATTTAATGAGATATTAATCTTGTTTCAATTGGATAATTTTTTGAATGCTAAGGGATTGTCAAGGCCACTAGGGAATCTTGATTGTCCTATTCTTCTTAGAGGTATAGATCATTAAAATCTACATCCATTAGGACTGCAGCAAAATCTCTCTTTACTCACTTATAACTTGTTTTTCAATCGTCAGAATTTGCTAAAATCTTTCCAAGACAAACTACTAGGCCTAGCACAAATTTTGGATGGACTCTTTGTAAGTTTAGGTGGTTGTATTTTCTGTTGTAAAAAAAAATTTGCTACATCCATAAGGATGAAAAATATCTCTGCAAACACCTTTTATTACAGCCTTGTTTTATTGCTAAAGTCTTGTGCTTGCTTACTTGAGTATCACTAGCTTTATCTAGTTTAGCTCTTGCATAATTTGTTGGAATTTTAGAAATTATTTAGCAGGTTTAACACTTATTTTATTTCTGATATATATCTATATTTATTTTTTCAATTAGGGATAACATGATTAACTTGATTTTCCACCTAACATTGTATACGTATATTGGCTTGTTCTTGTGTCTCAGGCAGGTGCACCACTCTTCATAGGGACTCTTACCTCTTGGAAATATTTGGCTACCACCAAGACCTCATTCAAGACCCTTTTCTACACTTAGTAACTTGACCTATAGGGGCATCTATTCATACATCCCACTTTCCATCTCATTTCCCCCTAGGGTCACCGAGATTCCCCCCTTGAGGTGATTTTATCATCTCTAAAATGACAGGAATACCTGCCTAAGGTGACAGTGGGTAGGTGTTCTACAAGTTGTCTCCATTTTGTATACTTACTCCCTCTTGTTTCTTGATTGAAGCAATCTTGGAGTTCTGAAGTTAGATCAATTATGGAGGATCAAATATTTATTGGGTCATGGGACTACAATAAATATTTTTAAACCAATGTTATGCAATAAACCTTAAGCTACCAATAAAATGTTAGTTCTCATCATTTAAATCAATCATAAACAACTAAAATTCTAATACCTTGCATTCATCGTACTCTTCTTGAAAATAAGCATACATATTAATTTAAATAAACATATATCAATAGTATCTATCTTTGCCACTATAGTAAGAGTATTTGAGAAAGCCTAAGGTCACTAAGAATATTAAATAATGGTAATAAAAATAATACATGTCAAAAGAATGGGAAATATATGATAATCCTGGGGCTCATCATTACCATCCAACTAAAGAGTGGAGTACCTCTATGAAACATACAAAAATGAACCCAAAACTGATGGCAATCACTCCACATCTTCTGCTAGTTTTTTTTCTCTACATATCTCTCTAAGGTCATTTACCATAAAGTGTGTAATGGAATCTCTTATATGGTACCCTACCTCCTTGTTCACTATAATCCATCTCTTCTTATCTATGTCCATGTATATTTCACCTACATATTCCATGATGTTTTGGGAATATAAACCTTAGGCCAATCTAGTTCATATTCATCTTCTTGAAAGTGTTCACATACAACTGTGATCTATATAAAATATATTTTAGGCCTACTAGGGAGTGAGGTTGTTCTCTCTTGAATGCATGAGTTATTTCCTCCCACAATTATTGGGACATTTGCAACAATTTATCTCTTGAATCATTGATGGTCCTTTCCTTTGGTATTGAACTATTGCCTCTACTACCTTTCCTTTAAGACTAGGATTAGCTCCACATCTTAAACCATTTGAGCATGGTTTCTCAATACATCTCTTGGATTAGTACTTTTATCCCTAAACTAAAGGATTAAGGTGAGTTCATCTTCCTTGTATAATTTAAAATATATAGCCCTATTTACCTTATTCTGTATCCAAGAACAAAACACCCTCAATTGTACCTCTCCCTATGATATTTGGATGTTGAACCAAGATCTATAGCTTGGCTATGGGGCCACCTAAGATCTAGAGTTTGAAGAGAATAATCTAAGATAAAGAAGGAAATAAACACAGATCTATATAAGATACTTCCAATGGTCATTAATCAAGTGATCCAACCAAAGATACTTGAATCAACAAAAATACTATTCCTTCCATGGAAATACTTGGGAAGGAAGGCCATGCAATGGAATGCTAAGAATATTTAATCATAGAAAGGAAAATGAAAACAACCAAGTGAAGCTTAACTGTTGTACATGTTCATCAAAGCACTAAATATGGACTAAAGCAAATTGAATGAAACAACTAGCTTGACATCAATAACAAGTGTGTAGTATTCTAGCAAGATAGATGCAATATGCTCACCAACATCCCTCATTAAGATTAACTTAGGCGAGTATATGAAAACAGAAATGGGTCCCGACAAATGTATATCCATGTTAGGTACCCATGTACAAAAGAATCCACACAAAAATAAGGAAAGGGAAAACCCCCCCAAGAGGATAGAACAAAGAAGGCTAGGTAACCTGCTTAGGGGATGAAGCCTGCCACACTCCCAATAGAGCTTGTAAATGAATGAACTTTCCCTCTATAAATTTTTTGGTGAAAATGTTGGTAATGTTCTTTGTATTCGAATAGTATCCAAGATAAATTACCTTCCCATGAATGAACTCTTGAATGAAGTGCCTATGAATATCGATTTGCTTCGTTCACTGCCAAAAAATTGGACCTCATGAGATCTGAATGGTACTCTGATTGTCACAAAAAATGACATATGGTTAGTATTACTAAATACCAAACTCAGTGTGAATGTACTTCAACTAGATATCCTGAGTCATTGTATTCACATCTCCTCAATACTCTACCTTTATGGTTGATAGATAAATGGAAGACTACTTCTTGTTTGACCAATAAATAGGACCAGAACCAAGAGAGAAGATAAAATCACCAACCTAATCAGAATTGTTGTAACCCACTAAATAAATATCACATACTACTATATAATGTATCCCAAATATATGTGTTCCATGAATATAGTGAAGAATCCACTTCATTTCCTTCCAGTGTACTTTGTCGGGTTGCATAAATCTAGACACAACACCCATATCATAAGAAATGTCATGCCTAGTGTAATTGATATAAGGAAGACTCCCAACCAATTGTCTATATCGAGTTCTTTCAACCAAAGGTGAGGAGAAGGAAACCTTGAGTTTGACACCAAAGAGGAAGGGAGTTGTAGTATGATTGCAACCATCCATCTAAAAATGTGAGAACATATCTTGAGCATATTTGGACTACGTCATAGTGATCCTAGAATAAGATTGAGCAATCTCAATTCTAAGGAAGTAGTGTAGTAGACCCAAATCACTCATTGAAAACCCGTGATGCAAGGAAACCTTCATAGTAGCAATATATTCCTGTGAACTTCCTATAATCAACAAATCATCTACATACAAGACAGTGAACAAGACTGAGTCATCCTATCATAGAATCTACACATTGGGGTCTAAGTGGTAGTGAGAAAATGTAGAATGTAGACATCATACTTTCATGTGTGGCTTCAGCCATCTCCTTGATTTATTCAAGTAATGTGTTATTCCCACCATGCTTGATATTGTGTTTTCATTGTTGACACTCTGAATCATGTGGTACAACTATGCAAGTTACATGCTTATGATGTTTCATTGTTAGAAATTGTTGGGAATGTGTCATATTTTTTGCACAATTATCCCCAGGAAGTGTTTTGCACTCACGAGGGGTGTTTGCAAGGGGGGTCGGAGCCCCCGAAAAAAAAATTGGGCTATTTTTGGTCAATTTTGGCCCATTTTTTGGTGTTTTTCCACCAATGGTATTTTGGCTCATTGTAATATAATTATATTTAAGGAATTAGGGTTGTAATCTAATCTGAGTAAATAGATTATGGTTTTCGATGCCACATAATCCTATACATTGTATTATAAATGGTGAAGTTAATGTAATGAGAGTTAAAGGTGTAGCTCTAAACATTTGTTGGTTTCCCAATTAAGTGTTTCTAGGGTAAATATCTAATTAATGTGTCTGAATGCTATTGTTTTATTTATTAGTTTATAAAGAATTTGTATGCATTTCTATACTATAAAGGTTTAATAACTTACATTTGGTATCAGAGTGAGTTTATTGGATTCAGAGGGACACCTTGGTGGCTAAGGGTTTGGCTCATTTTAATAGACAAATTTTATCTTGGGTTTGTGATAAGCTTGTTTTCAGTGGGAGCTCTATGGTGGTGATTCCTATGTTGGAAGAGAATGGTGAGAAATTCTAAAATCAAGATCAATAAATTTAATGGGTAAAGCTTTGAGCCATGGAAGCACAAGGAGGACCTTTTTGTAAACAAAGAAAAATGGGTATTTAGATGAAATATTGGACAAAGTTTGATAGGAAGCCAAAGAGAAGAATTTGGTTATGTCTTTTAGATTCAGTGTTATTGAATTCCTCATGAGAAGTTACAATAAAGGAATTATGGGGTAAGTTTGGGACTTTGTATCATTCCTTTGAAATAATTTGTATCGGTTATTGCACAATTTGTAATTTTCAAAATCCCAATATAAGTAGGTGAAATTGGCATAACAACAAGATATCCCACCACTGTCACCTCAGTGAGAAATCCCCTCTTTTAGGGATGGATGGAGATCCAACCCATGAGAGGCGTCCATGGTGACCTAAAGGGATAGGTAAGCTAAGGATATGGTTAAGATATACCACCCTCTCACTTGTCACCTAGGTCAAGAATGTCTGTGTCTGAGAAATTGAGGCAACGAAGAGTAATCAATGTACCTTCCTGGAACAAGAACAATATAGCATATATATAGAAATTTCCAAGTACAAGAATGATAATAAGACCTCAATATACAATAGACAATCAAAATATATGTTGGATGATATGAAATTGCATCAAGTTATCAGTTTATAACAACAATTGATCTTTTTAACAACCACAAGAATTATCACTCTAAATAGCATGAAAGTATAATGAAAACTTAGCATATATTCCATAGATAAATTAGAACTTTCTAAGAGAAATGTTTTAGATGGATATAGGTTTTAGATGGCTATAGAAATGTTTTGTAACAAAAACAACAAAATTAGTAAATTTGGCTAAGATATGGTTAGTAAAAGTTAGTAAAAACTTGAGAGAATGAAGTTTGAGTGTTTGTTTGACCAATCCTTCATAAGAGCAATTAAAATTGGTTCCTTTTGGGATTATGGATTCAATTACAATAGCAACAATAACTTGGAGAAATAAATTATAATAATGGTCTAAGGATGGAGAGATAAAGTCTTGAGGTGTTGGCACTTCAAGGCCTAAAGTTCTAAGTCTCAAAGATGGAATTTTAGCTAGAGTGAAAGCTCTTTTGGGCTATAGCAAATTCTTCTTCTCCTTGGATACTTAAAATATATATTTCCAACTAGTTCTAGAACAAAAATTCTAAAGTGATAGCACTATAGGGCTTTAGAAGCCTATCTAGACAAGATCTTCTTAGCAATTTAACAAGTGGAAAAAAACTAAAGAGAGGAAGAATCACTTTGTGTCACTCTCCTAGGTTTTAAGAGAAAGCAATTTCATAATCTTAAACATTAACCAGTAAAAATATACCACAACATTTATAGCATAAAAAAATTGCAGAGTTTTTAGTTACTTCAGCAAGAATAATCAAGCATAAACCCTAGTTGAAGACTTTCCACCACAAAAAATAGCCAAGAGACATCACAAAACAACTTCTCTAATAGG
>SNQJ01S0122482.1:43412-68740 GCA_010110895.2 Picea sitchensis | reverse complement strand
TGTAGAACCAATTTCCAAGACTCCGTATCTGATGACAGCACTAGAACTTTGTGAGTTGCAAATGTAGTTGAAAGAATTACTGGACATAGGTCTAATAAGGCCCAGTGTTTCACCCTAGGGTTCACTGGTAATTTTTGTAAAGAAGAAGGATGGATCCTTACGACCTTGTATAGACTACAGGGACTTGAATCGTGCTACAGTGAAAAATAGGCACCCGATGCCATGGATAGATGACCTCTTCGATTAGATGAAAGGAGCAACGGTATTCTCAAATATTGATTTGCGATCCGAGTATCATCAGTTAAGTATTAAGGAAGGCGATATTCCTAAAACGGCCTTTCGAAATCGGTTTGGAAATTATGAGTTTGTCATAGTACCCTTTGGATTGACCAATGCACCAGTAGTATTCATGAGCCTCATGAACAGCGTATTCCTGAAGTACTTAGACCATTTTGTACAAGTCTTTCTAGATCACATCCTCATCTATTCCAAGAATGAAAGAGAACATGAGGAACACTTATGAGTAGTGTTGTCCTTCCTTAGGGAGAAATTTTTTTATGGGAAGTTGTCAAAGTGTTCCTTCTTCCAGAAAGAGATCCATTATTTAGGTCATATCATTTCCAATGAAGGAATCTCTATAGATCCAGAAAAGGTAAAGGCCATTATGGAGTGGCCAGTGCCGAAAAATGCCCATGAGGTGAGAAGCTTCATGGGGCTAGTAGGTTATTATCGGAGATTTGTGGAAGGATTCTCCAAAATAGCGAAACCCATCACCACTTTTCAACACAAGGGGGGCAGGTATGAATGGACAGAAGAATATGATAGTGCATTCATTGAGCTTAAGAGGTTACTAACTAGTGCACCAATTCTATGAGTGTCGGATATGGAAAAGGACTTCATAGTCTGCACGGATGCCTCGAAGCAAGGGTTGGGGGCCGTGCTAATGCAGGATGGAGGAGTGATAGCTTATGCATCTAGGAAGTTGAAGAAACATGAAGAGCTATATGCAACTCATGATTTAGAGTTGGCAGTTGTAATGCTAACTCTGAAACTTTGGAGGTACTATCTTGTGGGGCAAAACTTTGAGCTCAAAACAGACCATCAAAGTTTAAAACATCTCTTCACTCAAAGGGATCTGAATTCGAGGAAAAGGTGATGGAGTGAGTTTATGAGTGAGTACGATTTTGGTATTTCATACATCAAGGGAAAGGAAAATGTGGTCGCAGATGCCTTGAGCAGGAGACCACGTGTCTTCTCCTTGATACCCTTAAACGTCAATTTGAGAGAACATGTGCTGACGCAACTCCAAGAAGACAATTGGTATTTAGAGGTTACTTCAAACCTGTAGAGAGGGAGGCAGTTAGATCCAAAGTATGAAGGATATAGTCTGGAAGAAGACGAACTATTGAGATATCAAGGAAGGATGTACATTCCTGAAGATGGGGATATTCAAAGAATCATACTGAAGGAATCCCATAGAGCACTTTATTTTCCACATTCAGGTGTGAAGAAGATGTATGCAGACATGAAGAAGCTCTTATTATGGGTAGGCATGAAGCGTGATATAGTCCATTTCATCACCAAGTGACTAGAGTGTCAACAAGTGAAAGTCGACCACCATCACCCGACAGGCCTCCTACAACCACATGATGTTCCTATGTCCAACTGGGAAGTCATCTCTATGGATTTTGTTGTGGGGTTACCGCTCACATCTCATAGACACAATGTCATTCTTGTGATAGTGGATAAGTTAACCAAGAGTGCTCATTTTATTCTGGTTAGAGACACTTACGATGTCACTGATGTGGCACGTTTGTTTGTAAGCGAGGTTATCCATTTTCATGGGATACCTAAGAAGATCATTTCAGATAGGGACTCCAGATTCACTTCTAGGTTTTGGACAAGTTTGCAGTCAGCGTTGGGGACTTAGTTGAACTTAAGCATGACTTATCATCCTGAAATAGATGGGAAAACTGAAAGAGTAAATCAAGTCATGGAAGACATGCTTAGGATGTATGTCATGGATAATCAAACCCAGTGGGAGAAGTGCCTACCTTTGGTAGAGTTTGCCTATAATAAAAGTTTTCATAGGTCCATCGGAATGCCACTCTATGAAGCTCTGTATGGAAGGCCATGCAGAACACCATTGAGTTGGGATAGACTAGAATACTGAGTAACAATTGGGCCAGAATTGATTCAAGAGATGGAGGAATGGGTGATTTAGATTAGGCAGAGACTAAAGGAAGCACAGGATAGGCAGAAAAGTTATTCCGATGCACATAGGACCAACCAAAGATATGAAGTGGGAGACCAGGTTTTCGTTCGTATAAGGCCCAATAAGAGTACCATATGGTTCAGGAAGGGGACAAAGATGTCACCTCGATTTATAGGACCGTTCAGAATCCAAGAGAAAATTTGACCCTTTGCCTATCGTATCGTACTGCCACCCCACTTGCATAAAACTCATAATGTATTTCATGTATCTGTTTTATGTCATTATGTTGCTGATGAATCACATAAACTAAATTGGAAGGAATTGCAGGTATCAGACGTGGGAACTCTCACTGTAGAACCTACGTATATTGGACCGTAGAGTTCGACAACTCAAGAACCATTTGGTAGACCAAGTTAAGGTCCAATGGGACAAGTATAGTCCAGAATCTGGTACTTGGGAAGACGCCGAGACACTACAACGAGACTACCCTTCACTTTTTTGATGACCTCGAGAATATGTTTCTTGAAGGTGGGGTGTATGTAACACCACCTTTTGACTTAGACAACCAGGATTACCTGAAGCCTATATACTTTATTTTCTATTCACAGTAAAACTATTAAATGATACACTTAAACTTTTAAGACATATGAACCATTATGAATGTTTAAATGTTATTGATGATGATGAATATAATGCGATCTACTATGTGAATGCAAATTTTATGAATGTTTAAATGTTATTGATGATGATGAATATAATGTGATCTACACTATGAATGTAAATTTTACGAATATTTAAATGTTATTGATGATGATGTATATGATGCAACATATTGTGAGAATGTAAATTTTATTAATGTTTAAATGTTATTGATGATGCTGGATATGATGCAATCTATTTGGTAAATGATAACTTTATGAATGGGTGTCTAAATTGAATTATAGGATATTATGAGATCTATTTCTAACTTGAAAACTTGATGTTAAGTTGTTGGTAGATGGATACCGAATTGAAATAATGATTGTATGCAATTACATGATGATAATACATAGAAATGTATGAGTTTGTGTTACAGACTAATCTACAGGTCATGGGCTATGAGATAGCGAAGGGATGATAATGATGAAAGTAGATTCCATGACCACTAGCCGAGAAACATTATGGTATGAATATATGTATGTGAAATTATATTGGTTTGGATGCATTGCTATGATATGTGGACCAGTGTAGGATTTCAGTTGATGAGACTACCCAAAACCGAATAAACGATGACAAAACTCCCAGCAACACGGTGCCACTATATATTCCATTGTAGGGTGTGGACCCTAGTTATGATTAGGAGGGGTGGAGGCATTTCCTACCATGTATCCTCCGAAGTCTGAAGTCATGGGAGGACGGTGTTAGCTCACGCTCCCCAAGATGTGTGATGATGACTGTCAGTTGCCTGCTGGGGAAGCTTGGTCGAGATAGTGACACTTCCTCTTATGGGTTCTATTTGGAGTTAGGTCAATATAGTTGATGCTCCAAGATAGTCCAGCAGAGGAAGGATAGGAATGGAGATGAAAGTAGGTTAGGGAAGAAGGATGAGTAGAAATAGTTGCGAAAGTATGGATATTTGTCTGATGGTGAAATTTATTGTTTTCCCTTCTAAAAAGAAAATATGCATATATGAATATTCATAATTACGTAACTATACAACAGTTGTCTAAATAAAATTGTTGAACCAGATAATTGTAATTAAAGGATTTCTCAAACATTTGATTGGTTTATTGTCTTTTATAAAAGACTAGTCTTGTTGATTGGATTGGATGCATACATAAATTACTAAAGGGTGATAGATATTGATTATTAGTACATGCACGAGACTTGTATGTACTAGCTACACATGGATTTCTTGTACATGTACACTAGTATGTATGAGTTTTCGTGACTACTTACTAATAGTGTCGGTTAATTGTTATGAATGTGTGAACCATGTTTCTTTTCCTTTGTACCATGAGATACATTAACTTTAGGATGAAGTTTCCTGAAGGGTGAGTGTATGTAACAACCCCAGTTAAATAGATCCATAGGGATTTTTAATTTTAATTAATTTGATAATCTGATTGTCCTAATATGTTGAGTTAAATAATAATTATTTCCTAATAATATTAATTAATTGTTCATACCTGTCGATGATTAATTAATTAATTAATAGACTCATTAAATATTAGAGCAATGAATTAAAGGGGCTTAATAATTTTAGTTTATTTAATTAAAGAGTTATGTATGAAAGGGGGGAAAGAAACATTAAATGGAGGGGATAAGATAATAAAGAAGGGGTATAAGATAATAAAGAAGGGGATAAGGTAATAAAGGAGGATATAAGGAAATTAATGAGGGGGAGGAGAGTCGATGAAGGGGGAATATGACAGGAGAGTCCTACGGGAAAGGGAGGATGATTATTTTGGGGAGGAAGCATTTGGAGGGATCATTTTGGAGGGCAGGAGGGTATTTTTGTGGATATTTTTCTGTGGGATACTGGCTGGTTTGAGCAGTTTGGTTTTTGGGTGAATCATTGCAGGGGGCACCGAGTTGCTAGGGGTTTTGGGCACTGGGGCCAGGATTCCTTTTAGTATCCTAGAGCTAGGGATCCGGACATGCTGCTCCTAGATGGTTGGGTGGTTAGTCAGTTTGGGCATAGTTTGGTCAGTGCATCAGGCTGGACAAGGCAGCAAGGAAAGGACAACCATATCGGCGGGAATTAGCATCAGAAGTAGGTATTTTATTTATGATTTGCTGAGTTATTTTCATGCTGTAGATAAATTTTAATTTCTTCTGAATAATTATGCTTAGATGATGGTGAATGCATTATTTATGTATGAGAAAGGAATTATATGTTTAATTGTATGAAATTTTGGATTTAATTAAGTATGGTCTCTATAGAGAATGAGGAGGGTGTATTAGTTGTGTAAATGAACATGACCTCCACACAAAAATTCCCATGCCCTCTCTAACATGTAGCATAATAAATATATACACCCATTCTTTTGGTGTGCAACTCTCTAAAAAATTTCACATACACAGGAAAATATTTTGTGCACATAAAAGAAAGAGATGAGATTCAACAAAGTTTCATGAAATGTATTAGAGAAAAACATCCCCTTTAATAATGCAGGGTGACTTCTTAGAAAATTAATTCTTTCTTTTATTTTATGCTACTCTTTGTGCATTCAAACTGGCAAGAGAAGTTTCCCGCAACAAAGAATTGAAACAAACTGAATAACCATTTATTTATACATATCCTTGCTTATTGTCTTGGCGAAGGATTTATTACAAATATATAAACTAACTAGCACTAACAGAAATCAGAAATTAACATAGTACATTCTTTTAGAACACCTTGCTTCCCATACTAGAAAGATCAAATTACAATATAAGTTTCTGCTAGTTGTCCAAGGAAGGGGGACGCCCTTCTTGGTCGCCCAATTCCTCCTTGTTTATATCCGGAAGCATCCCTTCTTCCGCCACCAACTAAGGGAGCTTTCCCTGCACTGTATCGACTAACATCCACTTGGTGTTTCACTAGAGTTTGTCATTATTTACCAATCATGTATGAAACATGATGTTTCTTGGAACGATCTAGTGTTACTTGCAAGGAAGCTGCGATTGGAGTGTGTTTCTGTGATAAATTATGAACACCACTATGGTCAACCTGTTGTTCTCCGTGTTGATGTACTGATCCCATTGTAGTAAAAATGAGAGGCATATCTCTGGGTGCCAGAGATTGAAATCCAAGATAGACCTTGAAAGGTAAGAAGTCAGTGGAAGAGTGTGTGGCCGTGTTCTAAGGGAACTACTTCTGCAAATATTGCATCACGAGGTAGAATTATTTGACATAGTGGTGGTAATTAAATTTGGTTGTGGAGAGTGTGTGAGAGTGGTAAGTCACTAGGTGACCTCTCTGTTTACGCATCGCTCCAATAGAAAATTGAGAGACAATATGGGGTAAGGGATAGCTATATTTAATTGCATCTTGGGTGAGGGAATGGTAAGAAGTAACTAGAGGAATTTTGATAGTGTCTTGGGTAATCATTCAAGGTGATGGATCATTGGGTAATGATGTGTCATTAATGAGTTCGATGGATTGAGAAAGGGATCGAGAGGGTTGGATCCTTGAGGGAGAATAAGATAAATTGGAAAATTTCAGGAGGAGAGGGAGTATGGTGGGAGGTCTTGAATCAGTGAGGTTCTCGGGCTGAACATGGTGGGAAAAACACAGAGAAATTTATTTATGTTGAATGACATGGTTACTTTCTTCTTTTCCAGGATGCGGCAGGGGGGAAGCATAAGGTGCTAAAGCAAGCATATAAGTATGTCCATCAATTGAAGATTGTACTAATGGTATTTGGCATGGTACACGGCTTTTCTATCTTGTTGGTATGGGAGACCCAGTAAGAGGTCAACATAGTCTAACGGTGAAGCATCATAGACCATGGTATCATGGAAGATGCCAATGGAAAAAGTTACGACACAACACCAGGCGATAGTGATGCAGGGTCCTCCCTTTTGTACCCATCCAAGTTGAGATGGATCTGGGTGGGGGTTGGTGGGAAGTTGAAAATGTTGGAATAATTCTTGGGAGACTAGATCCTTTTGGTTGCCATTGTCCAAAATGAGAGTGGAGAGTTCATGTTTAATTTGGAAATTATGCGTAAAGAGGGGACCGTTAGTGTGACTCGGTTCGCGGATAGTCATGAGAATGAGGGATGGGTCGGATTTGGTGGGGTTTGTGAGAGAGATGAATTATGGTTTCTTGGTAAAATAAGTGGGTGTGACATCTTCAGACAAGGTCTAATGGGGGAAGATATGTTTAATGGCTCGACAATCGGTGGAGTTATGGGATTTGGTCTTGTGAAAGTTACACTAAACTGCATTTTTGGTCATTGATGAGGAAGACGGATAAGGTTGAGAATGAGAAGGATGTGGGGTTTTATCCTGGGTTTGATTTTGTGGATATCATATGTGAGGGACTACCTTACATTATACGACCAAAGCCCACAAAAAATAATTGTCTAGAGAAGCATTGTCTAAAAGATCTCCCTCCTGCGAGAGAGGTAACAAGAGACCATAATTAAACTTAATTATTAATACCTCATCTATCTCATTGATATGCAGTTGGATTCACAACCTGCAGAAGATGTCAATGTATCCTTGAACGGAATAAGTGGCAAGTTGGTGTATTTTCAACCACTTCGTGAGAAGATTTTGAAGATAGCCTGGACGGTAGAAGCATTCCTGCAATGTGTGAAATAATGCTTCCCAAGAATCAATAGTGCCATTTGTCAGAGAAGGAAGGATAATGAGCTCCATGATCAACTCAGATATTTCTAATTGTGTGTCCCACCAATTTTGTGCTATTCCTTCGATACTGAGGCTGGAAATCTGCAATTTGGTGGATTCTTCCATCTTGAGGGAAGTCTTGAAGTATGTTTAGAGGTTATGGATCTAATATTCGACTGTCTCGCCATTAATTTTTCCAATGAACATGGGTAATTGAAAACGTGTGTCCAATTGCATGGTCGTTGGATTCTCACGTTGTTGGAGTCGAATTAGTTCATAGAGCGCCAACACCAATTCTTCAACGAGATTTGATGTGGTTGTGTTGGACTCATCACTAGACACTTCTCTTCGAAGAAGCATGGTATGCAAGCATGGAAGAGACCTTGAGGAGGGAGTGATATTAAACTTGAGAAGGGAGCACTGATGCACCAATGCAAAGGCTTAGAACAACCCCGAGAAGGGTGATGAGGATTCTCTGAGCAAGAGGACGAGGAAAGAGTTGAAGATCAAAAAAAAAAAAAAATGTGAATCTTGTCGATGAATCTCGGTCTTATCGTTATTCTTTGTATGAGAAAACTTCCCAAGGAACAATATTTGATACCAATTGACCTGATAGAGGGGCACACTCAATAGATATGAATCTCCTTTGATGGAATTCCTTTGATATAGGTTTCATCACATTTTTAGAGAAACTCGCTCAATGTTTATCGTTCCACGTAGAGGGAAAGATGCACAGAGAATTCCTTAACTCATAATACTCTACAATGATGCCCAACAAAAACATTAACGCAAAGTGAATGAGAAGGGAACCTTAGTTGTCCAAATTTTCATGAACTGCACACAAAAATTCCAACACCCTCTCTAACAAGTAGCTCAATAGATATGCACACCAGTTCCTTTGGTGCGCAAGTCTCTCAACAATTTCTCATACACAAGAAAAATATTTTCTCACAGAAAATAAAGAGACAAGATTCAACAAAGATTCATCAAATGTACTAGAGAAAAACATCCCCTTTATTAATGCAAGGTGACTTACTGCAGAGAGACATTTCCTGCAGCAAAGTAATCACACAAACTTACTAACCATTTATTCAGACATAGCCTTGCTTACTATATTGGTGAAGGATTTATTAGAAATATATAAACTCGCTAGCACTGACACAGATTAGAAATTAACATAGTACATTCTTTTAGAATGCCTTGCTTCCCAGACTAGTGAGATCTGATTACAATAGAAGTTTCTACTAGTTGGCCAAGGATGGGGATGCCCTTCCTGGTGTCCCATCTTCTATAATATTCACCCCATCCCCACCCTCATATATGTGGGTGGGGTTGGCAAGAATATTAGAGAAAACATATATGGTGGATATGGGGGGAATATTATACAAAAAATCATATGTTTTCTCTAATATTCCCCCCACCCCCACCATCATATATGTTTTCTTTGATATTAACCCCACCCCCAGCCTCATATTATGTTTTCTTTAATATTCTCCCCACCCCCACCCTGATATATGAGGGTGAGGGTGGTGTGAATATTATGTTTTCTGTAATATTCACCCCACCCCCATGCTCATATATGAGGGTTATATGAGGGTGGGAGTGGGGCGAGTATTATGTTTTCTTTAATAAGGAAGTGTAACCATTACTCTAAAGGGATCATCCCCACATTATTATTTAAATACATAAATAGTAATAATTATTATTATTATTTTTGTCCTTTGAGGAATCATACCCATATTATCATTATTATATGAATAAATAAATAAGTAAACAATAATAATAAATTATAATAAATAGTTACTAATAAATATTTAGTGTAATAAATAAAATAGTAAAATAAGTCATGCAAATATATGAAAAAAACCTAAAAATATATAATAAAGAATTTAAGTGACCTAGGTGATCTAGTTCTTAGATTCTATATAAGGAAGGAGAAGAAGGAGAAACGACATGTGGTTTTTCTTGGGAAATTGGAGGATAAGGATAAGATGAGATGGTATATTAATGGATTAAGGGTTCTAGGGCTCTATGTCATGATGGTTGGAGGGGTTGTTTGGAAGGAGAGTCGTCCCCCACTTCGTGTTGTAGTTGGTCAGATTGAAGATCAAGATATGGCTACATTTTCAAAGTCACAGGTATGTTCATTCTAGGTAAGTTCCTCACCTCTCACTACCCCATAAGCTCAATAAATTTTATTGAGGTTTTCCCTATTTGAAATCAATGGTTATTTAATTGGGTAAATTATATATTTATGTTTGTTAATAGATCCAACCATTACATTATCTTCCATTATGAAATATATTAGAATGGAGTATCAATTTATCGATGCACATCTTAATGATCATATTATATATTATGGACAATATGCACTGGAAATGGGATTCCCACAACGTCAAATATGTATATATCAAATTGATGAAATAAAAAAAAGGCACCTCACAAGATTCTCCATCATATTCCTATAATTGCATGTTTGTAGTGATTTTTCAAGTACCAAACAAAAGTGAATATGGTGTTCTTCAAATTCATGTTTAAATAAGAAGATCATAATGTTAGGCTATGATCGGTAGCTAGTGTTGTCAATCGATTTGGAAAGATCAAGTCTATTTACTCATTGTGGCATACTTTTGTTATAAACAATAGTCTTCCTCCTTGGAAGTTAATAAATATGGATCACACAATGTTGGTAATGATTGTTCTAGGTATTTGTTTAATATATACAAAGTAGTAATTATGTGTATTTTAAATCAATTAGGTAAGTACCAAGTTAAATATATGAATGCATATATTGATCACATTGTCAATGAGCTACTAAAGTTATGTGTTGGCATCACTATGTATCAGATCTATAAAGAAATAATGCAAAATAAACTTCAATTCCAAGGAATACTTACATGGAAAATTCATGATGCCCAAGTGATAACACGTTTTTGTGGTATGTAATGTATTAATTCACTTTAATAGTATATAATTTTGTGAAATTATCATGGATTTTTTTTAAATGATTTTTTTGTATGTAATTGATACTAACATTAATACATATGTTGCAGTTATTCAGACAATGGTAAATATTCATGTCCACTTCCTGGCCCTAGGATGAAATCTCTTCATTCAAGAAGCTTAGAAAATGAGGTGTTTGATGAGTACAACCACTTCCACCCTAAGAACCATAGGTATCAAACTACAGAAAAACACATTTTCATTGAGAAATAAGAGAGTTGAATAAAACCATGAAGAACGAAAGTTGTAATGTAATATAAACCATCTAAGGTAAAAACATTATTCTATGTATCATATACAATGTTTTACAATTTTTTTTTATTGAATTATTTTTAGGGAAAATTTTAGGGGCTATATGTCCCATAATTTTCCATGCTTTCTCCCAAAAAAATATTTGTCAATTTCCATTTTCTGTAAAACCGGTTCTCTCAAATTCTATAGAATATATTTTTTTTACCTTAAAAATAGCCCAAATTTTATAGAAAATATATAAAATCCTTAGAAATTTGAAAATTTTTAAAAAATGTCAAAAAACATTTTATAGTTTTCTACATTGTGAGATAAATTTACATCCTTACAGTTATCATTTATTTTGTTTACTATATCTAATAACTATTGTTATAATTTCATTTATGTTTCATAAAGTTCATTGAGAAATTAATGGGCTTTCAACACGAATGACAAGCTACCCTATACAATTTAGTAGGTTGCCCTACTATAAGGGCCTACAAATAGATCATTTGTTTGATACAATGCATTACAATTTAGTAGGTTTCCCTACTATAAGCACCTACAAATAGATCATTTGTTTGATACAATGCATGTCGGGAAGAATGTAACGGAAACTTTATGGAGAATATTATATTTTAGTAGCAAGAAAGAAAAAATTACTAAAATTTGTAGTCAGATTTATGGTGCCAATTAGGCAATCCAAAATGTTGTTCATTCAAATAGTGATGGACATTGAGATTATAGTCTTCCATGGTTATTTATAGAATGATAGAGAAATGTTGTAAAATAGGTCATTAGGAAAATTAAATTTCCCATAATATTTTCTTCAAACATAAATAATATCTTAATGATGAAACATGAATTTGTTAGGGTAAAAATTCATGACTGAAATACCTTCATTAAGGTAATTATTTTGTTATATTTATCTATTGGTATACATCCTTTTCATATTTTTTTGTTTAATTTTTTTTTACACTATTTTCTACGTATATCTCTTTGAGATAGATTTGAAAACAACATAAAACAAGTCATATATGATCTTGAAAAATGCATGAGGTAAGTAACAATTTGTATGCAAAATGTTAGTTGCAGAGCTTGTTGACATTTGTTTTGCTTGCAATGTACATATATTTTTTTTAAACCTCTCATTTTCTTGGATCAAGTGTATTTAGTTGCCATATAAATAAATCCATAAATAATATATAAAGTATAGGAGGAGAGAAATTCCCCAGTTAATGTTTAAAATAAAAAATTGCCTACCTATGACATTTTAGAGTGTGCAAGAACACTACCTCATATAGCTAGTGAAGAGTGGGATAGAATACATTTATACATTCAAAAAAATGTTGATCGAATGAAGGTATGGATAGAATTATGTACACAATGTTATGGTAATTTATCATGGGAATGTGTGGATAATTGGTTAAAGAGGCTCATCATAATCAAGATACCAAAGAGAAATTTAATTAGCATATTTTTTAAATGATAAAAAGACAAGCGATATGCTTACCCACATTTTTTAGTTTTTCTCCATTATATTAATGTATGTGGTTTACTTTTTTCTTAATATATATAGTAATTGTAAATATGTTTATTAAATGACAACGGATTTTTTATGTGTTGGGCATATTGTAGTTGAAAAACCAAAAGGCTATGTGGTGCACTAGTAGTAAATTTTGCATCAAAAAAAGTTGGATAACAAGAAGAAAACCTTTGATTATGTGATAACTACATCATTTTAGGTAAGTGATGCTTCCTCTATAAGTCAGAAGTATCAAGAGGTATATTAAAATAAATACTATGGTTATTTGGATGATATACTTGACTCTGAATTTAAATCCCTCAAATTAGTTGTAATGTACCCCAAATTTTGCTAAATAAACAAATTTTGATGGGGATACTGAAGTCTATTAACAACAAAATTGTTCATGGAACATGAATATATTTCCTTACAAATATTATTCCACTCTTGCATGCATATAAGTTTTTAATCCATTGGAATATCCATCCTAAAAATATGAAGGAGAGTTAAAACCAACATATAACTTATTGTTATACTCTACTAAACTAATCCATAGTGTTTTGGTGGATTGGCTCATACCTATATTATTATAGGCTATGTTATGATTCTCAATTATTAAAGCAATGCCATTATTTGCATTGTTATAAGCTAGGATACATGAATGTCAATATTCATAGTATGCGAGCTAAGGTTACAAACATACCCATGTAATTCCAACACTATACTAGTGAAAGAAAACTATATGATAACACAATACATATGATGCAACAATTAGAAACAAAGTTAAAACCCTACACATATGCTAACTTTGTTCACCGAATTAGGATTATACACATAGGAAACAATAATAAAGTGGTTCTTGAATTCGTAGTGAGTTGGATGCCAAGTCACACCTAAACCTCAGTTGTTAAGGCATGTCGACATATAAGTTATGGCAGGTCCATTAATGGAGTAATACCTACTGAGTACCCTGCAACCTGACATTACAAGAAATTGCCCAATGTGAGTTCTCCACTTCAATCGAAATCACATGGCAGAGGTGTGGGGGAGCCTACCAATCACTCTTACCCACGAGCAATAGACACAAGGTGGCATTACGCTCCTCGTAGTTGACCCTTTTGCAACATTTGGAATTTTCCTCTTCACCATGATACTCCTTGCGACAAACTAATATGGTGGTGTTCGGCCCTGGTAAGCAAGGTGTCAACAACATGCTTGTGGGTTTCTCCACAAAAAATGATAATTTATCTGCATGATATGTAATTTGTAATGAGGAGTTATCTGGTGCAATGTGTTCTCTGTGGTTTTTTATGTCACCTTTTTTGTGCTAGATGTTTTTTCTTTTTTGGTTTAAGGTTGAAACCACATCCTATTATGCGACTATGTAGGCATTTCTTTCCATTTTTGTTTCCATGGATATAACTCCCATTGTAATAACAAGTTTATCTTACCTATAATATTTATTCCTTTAATTTTTCATTAAATCGTGTTTGAGTTCGAAGAGATAGGGTTTGTTCGAGAACATAGGTATTCCAACAGAGGATGAAAACCTTAAGTAACCACACACAACTAAATCAAAGATCAACAAACTGATGTTTTCACGTGGTAAAACCCCTATGGGGAAACATCCATGGCCCCAGCAAATGCAACCACTTGGAGCAGTTTATTAATGAAAAAGAAAAAGATTACAGAGACATTTTACAAGAGAGTTTCTCACAATCGATCATCAGAAAATGACACTCCATTCTCTTTAAATAGAGATAATGGACCAATCGGGTGTTAAACCATAGATCAATGGTCATTAATATCAAGGAGAGTATGAATCATCAGATCACTCTATGTCAGGAACATATCATGACCCTTATATTTCCTAACTACAAATGCATACTAATGCATACTAAAGAAACACACTTTTACCTAATGACACATTAGACCAAGTAGATCTTAACTAACTCTTAAGTGTCTAAATATCCAAACATCCCCCCTTAAGAACAACTTGGGATAGGATTGAAGGATTTACAATGGTGACATAATAGGAGAAGGAAGGAGGCATTAGAGCCTATCCCCCCTTAATGATAACTTCCTGAAATCCTAACATAGATCGAAGTTTGGAAAACTTCACTTATGTAAGAGACTTTGTGAAAATGTCTGCAACTTGATCTTCTGTAGGTAAAATGAGCACTTCATTAACTTGATCAGGAATGAGCTTTCTGATGAAGTGTATGTGTAGCTCGATGTGTTTTCTATGCTGATGTTGAACTGGGTCTTTAGCGAGCTTGATGGCACTCTAATTGTCGTACCAAATGTTGGTCGGATACTGCTGCAGGAATCCAAACTCTGAAAGGATTTGTCGAAGCCACAAGGCTTCCTAAATTGCATTTACCATTGCTCAGTACTCTGATTCTACTGAAGAAAGTGAAATGAAATGTTGCTTCTTACAGGCCCAACTAACAGGTCTTGAGCCAAGGCTGAAAACATAACCTGCAATAGACTTCTGATCATCAGGGTCGATGGCCCAATCTGAATCAGTGAAACCAACCAATAAAGGAGTCCTCCCTGAACTATAATGTATCCCAAACTGAACTGTAGCATAGACATAGCGAAGTATCATTTTAGTTTATTTCCAATGGCTTGCATGGGGTGTTTGCATATACTTGGAAACAAGACCAATAACAAACGAAATAGAAGGACAAGTATGAGTCAAGTATAAGAGGCTACCAACTAACTGACGGTATAGGGTGGAATCAACTTCGGGAGAAGTACACGTGGTAGTAAGATTGACTCCAGATTGAAAGGGAGAAGGATTTGGTTTACAATTGTAATGTCCCCAAGGCCGAGCCCCATTGTAAATCATGTTTATGAAATGAATTGTAATTATGATTTTTATAGGATGGTGGGTTATGTGATTATTAGGCCAGAGAGCCTAAGCGTTGAAGGCCAAGAGCCTGATTTTGTACATGTATCTATGCACATTATTAATAAAAATATAAAAATCATCGTGTGTAGACCGGCCATGATGAATGAGTGATGGGGGACTAATATTCCACAGAGTGGGCAAGGGATTTGGGGCTGGAAGGTGGGAAGAGGGGCTATGTGTTGAGCCTAGAGGCTAATACTAAGGGCTTAAGCCTTAGGAATAATATTTTAATATTATTCCAGAAAGAATGCGAATAATATGCTTTATCCTAAGTTCTTTTGGAAGGACAAGTAACTTCCAAATGGATGTAACGCATGTTGTTGCATTGGTGACAAGTGTCAACCCAGGCGCATGTAAATAAACCATCTAAGATCAGTCGTGTTGGGGGGTTCCTCCACCATTCGACCCTCGACTGCCTGGGCATTAACCCGTATGACCTCTGTAAGAGACCTCGTGCATCTTCTGAACCATACATCATGTCCAACTCCTGCAAGAGACCTCGCACCATTCTGAAACCAGGGGGTGAAGTCTATGTGTTGGATTTGGGGATAGCATGTGTTGATTTATGGGAAAGCCGATGCATCCTCTGTCTGAGCAGATCGCGCTTGTGTGTGGAGTCTCTGTCCCAAAGACATAACCGTGAGACCATCCTATCATTGTTGAGCCTATTTGGAAAGCCTGTGGCAGTGAGTATGAGTGGTTCTTGGGAGAAAATCCCTTCCTTGTGACTGTGTGTTTTCCCTGTAACCTCATCCTAGTCTAGGATTCCTTGCCTTGGGGTGGAGCTTAGTACCAGCTTGGGGGTGACCCACTGTTGAGGTTGAAGAGTAGTGTGGTCTAAGGCTGGGAGGTTCGTGGAAGGCCTGCACCTGGTTGGTGGAATTACCACCGTTTCAAAGATAAGTTCTAGATGATGTTTTAATTATGTTTCTTCATGTCTGTGTATTTATAATTATCATGTATTCTTTTGTGCATATGTATTAATGTTAAAGCCATTGATTATTTATAATAGCAGTAATTCTTATGCTTACTCTGTGTTCTCTGTTTAACCTTCTTTAAATGCATGATATATATATATATATATATATATAATTAAGTATGAGTATCGTTATTCCGTGATGTAGCACCTGCCCTGAGTGAAAGGGGGTGTTACAGTTTGGTATCAGAGATAGGGTTTCGACTCTGATCCTAGATGGGCCAGTTGAGTGGTCTTTGGACCGAGGATTTGAGGAGAAATTGTGTCTGGAGGACCAATTTCAGACCTTTGAATGCTCTTGAGTGTCAAGGAGTTACTTGACTGTTCTTATAAAGCTCAGGAGGTGTAGCGGTGTTATGAAACCGCAGTCAGTGTGGTATATGGACACAGGGAGAGAGGACTCCACAGCAGAAGTGTTGGAGCCTTGGGATCTGTTCGGGAGGGAAGGTGAACCCTCGTGACTGTCAGATCTGGAAAAACATGCACAGGGTTTAAAAACCCTTTGGAGTTGTGCAGGAATGCGGAAATCATGATACGCGAAATTTTGAAATTCATTAGGACTGTCCATAGGGGAAAATGTGGTTTTTGGTTGGCATTTCGGCACCTAGAAAACCCAAGGGAAAGAACCCTTGTTTTCACAAGTCGCGAAATAGCGAAACCCGAAATCCCAAAACGATCTACACCGTAGATTGTAAGTGGGATAATAGACCGTAATTTTGGGGTTTCAGCAAACGGAAGTTCAGGAGGTGAAGATGCATGAACTCCCTATGCCAGAAACCCTAAAACATCGAAAATATATACACTGTAGATTTGAGAGAAGTCTAACCGTTGGATTGCCTTCGAATGGACATGGACACATGGGTGTGCACCACATGCCAGTGAGTCGAGAAGACAAGCGAGAATGGTGGGACTCGATGATGTCACCGAAGGTGATGTGGACCCTCCTGAATGTAACACATGCCACTGGGGTTGGTAAAAACTATGCTATGGGCCCAGGGGAAGAGAGGTTGGAAGTTCGAGAGTCGGGAGTTGAAGAGGGAAGTGAGTGCGAGAACCTTAGGACCAAAAACCCAAAAACCTGAAACCCCGAAGTTCCGAAATCCTGAAATTTTCGAAGGACATAAGAATTGTTGAGGATTTAACTGTTGGATCCTCGTGGACAAAAACCTCGAAAACCGAAGTCCCAAAAATTTGCAGAGCCTAACAGAGTTAAGAAAACTTAGTGAATTTGAAACGTTTTCTTATTCACGTTGGTTAATGACTGTTGTGGTTTTTATTAAGCGATAAGGCCTGAGAAACTCCGGTTGACTGCACATTGTGTGTGCAGAGTTCAACAAGTGTCAAGACAGCCGAAAACTCATGTTGATTATGGAGTTGGAAGAGGTGTAGATTGCCTCTGAAATAGAGGACGAAAGGGTATGAAGGGATGTCAACTTGGGAATCGAAGGATCAATCTCTAATGGGAATGGAAAAGAGATGGATAAGGAGGGACATATGATGAAACTCATTGAAATATTGTAGAAATATGCCTAGGCTCGCCAGGATGATAGTCGAAAGGTCATGAGGGTCAAGGATCAGCAGGGTGAATTCAAATTAAAAATGTTGAAGAGCTTGGAAAGAATAGAAAGGAAATTGGAAAAGGGGAGTGACTCAAGAAAGAGAGAGAGTCGTAGGAMCCCTGAGAGGAAAAGACGATCAAGAAGTGTCAGAACCCCTGAGAGGAGAAGAAKATCAAGGAGTGGTAGAAGACATCATCGTCGCTCCCCAAAGCATTCCAGTAGGGAGGCATGTAGTAGTTCAAGCCCTTCCCCTACCAGAAAACACCGAAGATCTGGAGTGAATTAATTGAAGGGAGAAATGAACAAKATCAATCCTCCAATGTTCGATGGAGAACATAAGAAGGAGGAAGATGTTGACACCTTGTTGCTTAGAATGAGGAAATATTTCCAACTGCAGAATTATTCCGCTCATGTAGAAGGAAGAATTGTGATGTATCAATTGAAAGGAAAAGCATCCATGTGGTGGGATCAGTTTGTGTAGGTGCAACACATCAGAGAGAAAGATGTCACTTGGAAGAAATTCAAGGGGTATTTCGAGAAGAAATACCTGACTAAAAGATAATATGACAGAAAGATGAAGAAGTTCTTCGAACTCAAAATTGGCAGCATGACCATTGATGAATACGGACGAAGGTTTTTGGAACTACTGAAGTATGTTCCATTCATCAAAGATGAGGTTGTCAAGATTCAGAGATATATGAGTGGACTGTCAGCTTCCATTAGTGACAAAATCCAATATGATGATCCCAAGACTACGGAAGAAACAATAAGAAGGGAAAAATGATTGTATGAACAACAAAGAGAAAGGCCTACTTTTCGGAAGGCTTGGGATGATCAGAAGACGTTCAGGAAAGAGTAGAGTTTGAAGGGAAACAAGCCTCCCTTTTTTATAAATAGTCCTCAGGGACAACCATCCTTTAGGGAGCCCAGGAAGGCTGAAGTGGATGAACAAATGCCCAGACCACCACCTATGGAGTGTTGGGGCTGTAAAGGAAACCATAGGTACCGAGACTAACCCCACATAAATGATAAAGTGAGAACCATCCAAAATGTTCAGCAAGATGAAACAATGGAGGATATGGGAAGCAGAATACCAAGGATCTACGCAGCCCTGTACAATAAGAAAGAATAATTTCAATCGCACATGATTGAAGTGGAAGGTATGATTAACAACCAACCATTTAGTATTTTAATCGATTCATGGGCTAGCCATAGTTATGTAGATCCTAGGGTGGTGTAAAGTTTGCATTTATCAAGAAGAAAACATGAAAAGTATTGGTTAGTGTAGTTGGCTACAAGAACCAAGAGGAAAGTCACTTAGTTGGTGAAGTCCTATCCTGTGGACATGAAAGGACTGAGCACAAAGGCTGAATTGAATATTCTGCCTTTAGAATCCTATGATTTTTTAATTGGAATGGACTGGTTGGACCAACACCATTCCCTTTTGGAATATCATAACCAGAGGTTTACATGCCTAGATGAGGAGGGAAATTGGAAAACAGTCCATGGAATTCCCAGAGTTGTGGTTGTTAGAGAAATCTCATCCATGTAGCTGAAGAAGTGTTACAGGAAAGGCTGTCAATTATTTGTAGCCCATGTGGAGGAAGCATCCAGATATGAGGTCTCAAATATTGGAGACCATGAGGTACTCACAGAGTTCAAGGACGTATTCCAGGAGGTACATGGACTACCTCCGAAGAGAGACATCATTTTTTCTATAAATTTGATGCCTAGAGCAACTCTAGTTTCGAAAGATCTTTATAGAATGAGTACGTCAGAGATGAAAGAGTTGCAATTGCAGGTTGAATATATTTTAAATAAGGGGTACATTCACCCCATCATGTCACCTTGGGGTGCCCCGGTCCTGTTCGTGAGGAAGAAGGATGGGACGTTGAGGCTGTGCATTGATCGATGATCTTTTTGATCAGTTGAAGGGTGCAGAAATATTTTCGAAGATAGATCTCAGATCAGTATATCACTAGGTAAGAATAAAGGATGAGGACATCAGCAAGAATGCCTTTAGAACAAGGTACGATCATTACGAGTTCACAATGGTGCTGTTTGGATTGTCAAACACACCTGTTGTTTTTATGTGCTTGATGAGTGGTGTATTCAGGGACTATTTAGACAAATTTGTCTTAGTCTTCCTGGATGACATCTTGGTGTATTCCAAGTTAGAGGAAGAGAATGAACAACACCTGAGACTAGTGCTACAAGTGTTGAGAGGACACCAATTGTATGCAAAATTGAGCAAATGCTCATTTTACCAAAGGCAGATCCATTACTTGGGGCACATTATTTCAGAAGAAGGGATCATTGTGGATCCTGAGAAGGCTGAGGCCATTCGAGAATGGTCAGTGCCAAGGAATGTGGCGGAAGTCAAATCCTTTATGGGTCTAGCGGGCTACTACAAAAGGTTTATAATAGGGTTCTCAAAGATAGCTCACCCTATCACTTATTTGCAAAGGAAGGAGAAAAAGTTTCAGTGGACTGAAGAGTGTGAGAAAGGTTTCCAGCGATTGAAGCAGTTGTTAACCAGCGCTCTAATCTTGAGGATTGCAGATCCAAATATGGATTTCGTGGTGTGCACAGATGCATGTAATAAAGGGTTGGGAGGAGTTCTCAGCCAAGATGGATTTGTAATCTATTATGAGTCCAGGAAGTTGAAAGAGAATGAAAAGAATTATGCCACTCATGATTTGGAGCTGGAAGCAATCATCCACGCTCTAAGGAAATGGAGACATTACCTCATGGGAAGGAGATTCGAATTGAGAATAGAACACAACAGTATGAAATATTTGTTTGATCAGCTGACTTTAAATGCTAGGAAAAGTAGGTGGCTGGAGTTTCTGTGTGAATACGACCTTGATATCAAGCATATCAAAGGAAAGGAAAATAAGGTGGTTGATTCACTTAGCAAAAAGGTGCATGAATTACATGCTACATCCATTAGCTTGTACAAGACTAATATCAAGGGTAGAATTTTGGAAACTGCAAATGTTGATTTGTAGTGCAGAGCCTTAGTAGCAAAGCTACAACAGCGTGAGAGACCATAGAAAAAGGAAAGTTACACCTTGGAAGCTAATGGATTACTCTTGTATAAAGACAGAGTGTATATACCCAATGTACTGGAATTGAAACTTGTGATTCTAAAATAAATGCATAACGTGACGTATGTTGGGCACCCTGGATATCAGAAGATTGTGGCAGAAGTCAAAATCCATTACTTTTGGCCGGGTATAAAGAGAGAGATCGCTGAATACATTGCCAGTTGTATGGAGTGACAAAAAATTAAGGCTAAGCATAGGAACCCAACAGGGTTGTTGCAGCCTTTGCCCATTCCTGAGTGGAAGTGGGAAGTGGTGACCATGGATTTTATTATAGGATTGCCCAGAACAAGCAAGAAACATGATTCAATCATGGTTGTGGTTGACAAGCTTACAAAATATGCCCATTTTATTCCACTGAAAACCACTCACAAGGCAACAAATGTTGTTTATATCTTATTAAAAGAAGTGTCACACTTGCACGAAATTCCTAAAACGATTGTGTATGATAGGGACCCAAAATTCACCTCGAATTTCTAGAAAGGACTGTTCAAAGGATTTGGAACAAATATGAATTTAAGTATAGCATATCATCCCAAGTCTGATGGACAGAAAGAGAGGGTGAACAGAGTAATAAAAGGCATGTTGATAATGTATGTGATGGACAAACCATCAAGATGGGAAGACTACCTGAATTTGGTAGAATTCGCCTACAATAATGGGTATCATGCATCATTGAAGATGAGCCCATTTGAAGCACTTTATGGATGAAAGTGAAACACTTCAGTGAGCTAGGATAATCCATCTGATAGAGCAGTAGTTGGGCTAGAGTTGCTCAAGGATATGGAGGACCAAATGATAAAAATTAAACAAAATTTGAAAACTGCCTAGGACACGCAGAAAAGTTATGCTGATAAGAATAGAACCCACTGAGAATTCAAAGTGGGTGATCATGTTTTCCTGAAAGTGAAAACTAACAGGAGTTCCCTAAAGCTGGGAAGTTGTACCAAGTTGGCAGCAAGATTGTGTGGGTCGTTTGAAATCCTATAAAGGATTGGGTCAGTTGCATATAAGCTTGCATTACCTGCATCTGTGACTGTACATAATGTGTTTCACGTTTCATTGCTTAAGAAATATATACCTAATGCTAATCATGTTATTGATTGGAATGTGGTTCAGGTGGAACCAGAAGATGTCTTGCAAGTGCATCCTGTGCGCATATTGGACAGGAAAAACAAACATCTTCAGAATCGAGCTATAGGGCTTGTAAAGGTCCAGTGGACCTGGTACAGTCTTGAGGACGCGACATGGGAGCATGAAGATGTTATGTGGGCAGAGTACCCGCATATTTTTGAAAATTTTGAAAATCTTGCAGAGACAGTGTAAAGTTGCAATAAGGATAGTGTAGAAATAAGGGGAGGGGGATTGTAATGTCCCCAAGGCTGAGACCCATTGTAAATCATGTTTATGAAATGAATTGTAATTATGTTTTTTATAGGCTAGTGAGCCAAGTTAATATAAGTTGGTGGGATTATGTGATTATTAGGCCAGAGAGCCTAATTTTGTACATGTATCTATGCACATTATTAATGAAAATATAAACACCGCTGTCTGCAGACCGACCACGATGAATGAGTGATGGGGGACTAAGCTTCCACAGAGTGGGAAAGGGATTAGGGGTTGGAAGGTGGGAAGAGGGGATAAGTATTGAGCCTAGGGGATAAGCCTAAGGGCTTAAACCTTGTGAATAATATTTTAATATTATTCCAAAAAGAATGTGAATAAGATTCTTTATCCTAAGTTCTTTTGGAAGGACAAGTAACTTCCAAATGGATGGAACGCATGCAGTTTCATGGGTGACAAGTGTCAACTGAGGCGCATGCAAATAAAGCGTTTGAGATTAGCCGTGTTGGGGGGTTCCTCCACCATTTGACCCTCGACTTCTTGGGCGTGAACCCATCCAACCTTTGTAAGAGACCTTGTGCATCCTCTGAACCGTATGTCCCATCCGACCCCTGCAATAGACCTCGTGCCATTCTAAAACTGGGGGGGAAAGTCTATGTGTTGAATTCGGGGATAGCCTGTGTTGATTTATGGAAAAGCTGATGCATCCTTTGTCTGAACAGATTGAGCATGTGTGGAGTCTCTGTCCCAAAGGCATAACCATGAGACCATCCTGTCAATGTTGATCCTATTTGGAAAGCCCGTATCTATTTTCCCTGTTGGTTGTTGTGGCCACACAGTGTTAGATTGTGTGTGGCTTGTTGGCCAGTTTGTACAACACTCTCTCCAGGTGAGAGAGGTGATTGAAGTTGGAAGAACAGGTTTCTTGACCTATGAGCGACTCTCTACATGTGAGAGAGTGTGCAGAGGAAGGAGAGAACTCCTGGAAGGAACCCTCTAGCTGCGACAGAGCTCGAAGACTTCTGATCCGGTCTGTTGATGAAACCTAAGGCAAGGGAGGTTAGCAGATGAAGGACTGTCTAGGTGACAGAGAAGGTGTATACTCTTGGGGTGGAATAGGCACGTGGGGAAGGAGAGTATGTGGCAGTGAGTATGAGTGGTTCCTGGGAGAAAATTCTTTCCTTGTGACTGTATGTTTTCCCTGTAACCTCAGCCTAGTTTAGGATTACTTGCCTTGGGGTGGAGCTTAGTCCTAGCTCGGGGGTGACCCACTGCTAATCCTGAAGAGAAGTGTGGTCTAAGGCTAGGAGGTTCATGGAAGGCCTGCACTTGGTTGGTGGAATTACCACCGTTTCAGATATAAGTTCCAGATGATGTTTTCATTATGTTTATGCATGTCTGTTTATTTATAATTATCATGTATTCTACTGTGCATATGTATTAATGTTAAATCCATTGATTATTTATAATAACAGTAATTCTTATGCTTACTCTGAGTTCTTTGTTTAACCTTCTTTAAATGCATGATATATATATATGTATATATATATATATATAATTATGTATGAGTATTGTTATTCCACGATGTAGCACCTGCCCTGAGTGAAAGGGGGTGTTACAACAATCATCCATGTGAAAGCAACGAAGAAGGTCACAAGCATACTTAGACTAGGAAAGAAAAATTCTTGCATTGGTTTGCAAAACTTGGAGGCCAAGGAAATAGTGCAAAAATCCTAAGTTTGTCATTTCAAATTTCTTCTTAAGGCTGGTTTTCACATGGTTTAAAAGTTTTGAGTCAATACTAGTAAGGATAAGGTCATCAACATAAAGGACAAGGATTATGAGATGGCTTCCTAGTTTATTGGTATAGACATGAGGATCAAAATGACATCTAGAGAATCCAGTGGAAATAAGAAAGTTGTCCATTTTGGAATACCAAGCTCAAGGAGCTTGCTTGAGACCATAAAGAGATTTCTTAAGGCGACAAACAAGGGTAGATTCATTTTGGACATAGATAGGAGGTTGTTCCATGTAGATTTATTCTTGCAAATATTCATGCAAAAAGGTGGATTTAACATCCATTTGATGGACCTCCCATTTATGTGAGGCAGAAAGGGCAAGAACTATTTGGATTGAATTCATTTTGGCTACAAGGGGAAAGGTTTCATTATAGTCAATTCCTTCAACTTGGGAAAATCCTTTGGAAACTAATCGATCCTTGTGTCTGTCAACACTTCCATCTGATGCATACTTAGTTCTATAGACCCATTTACATATGACAAGTTTTCTTCCTTTTGGAAGAGGTACAAGATCCCAAGTATCGTTTGTCATTAAAGAATGATACTCTTGATTCATTGCTGTATCCCAATCAAGATGACCTGAATCTTTTGCAAATGTATTTGGATCATGAGTTTTTGAAACTTGATCCAAAAGAGAAGAGGCTTGTTGGAAGTGTGAACGTGTCCAACGTTGATCTGAAGGATCATCAAAAAGATCACCAGTTGCTTCTTGTGTTGAATGGACCCATCTAAGAAGCAATGGAGTTGGTGCTAGTTCAGGTTCAAATCACTCATGTTAAGAACCTAGCATAGAAAAACCTCAGAAAAAGTACTCAACACCTTGAAAAAGAGATAATTTTAGATAATAAGCCTCTTTGAGGGGGCAACCTCCTTTTACCCCACTTAAATGTTCAAGTATAAGATGATTCAAAATGAAAATGTCTCCTTGGTATATATAGGAGACTAGGAGGTATAATTATAACTAATGGCCTAAAGTTGACATAAATAAAAAAACATTACTAATATAATATGCCCCAATTAAGGGGTAATGATCCAATATTAGGGCTTAAAATGCCCCTCCCCTTGAGACAAGTGTTGTCTGAAACGCTTGAGTAACTCTGGATGCTTCTATATAAAAGATTCATCTTCCCAAGTGGAATCTTCAACCAGTAGTTTCCTCCATTTAATGAGATACTCTAAAATGGATCTATTCCTCAGCTGGTGAATTCTTATGTTAGTGATGGCTTCATGCTCCAATATGATTTTTCCTTCCTCGTCAAGTTCTGGAAATATAGTTTGAACTGGGATCTTGTCGCCTATAACCTTCTTTAAGCATGAAACATGGAAAACTGGG
>SNQJ01S0122482.1:18702-43402 GCA_010110895.2 Picea sitchensis | reverse complement strand
CTCTATCCTTAGACATGTGATAATATGCTCCACAATCAATAATCCACTCATTAGAAGTAGAAGTAGAAGTTGTATTGAAGGAGAAACCAGAAGTTGAAAGTGCATGTCCATGAGAAGAAGAAGAAGAAGTAGAATCAATATTGATGTTGTGCTTCTTCATCGCTACTTCTAAAGCTGCCATATTCTTGAAACATTTGGACTCATCATGACCATATTTATCACAAACATTGTAATGTCTGTCAGTCTTCTTATTTTTATATTTTTCTCCTTTATCTCCATTAGGAGTGGAAGCTGTCTGAGTGGGTTTGGGACCCTTATATTTCTTGTTGTTGTGGTGAGGATGTTGCTTCTTGGGATACTTGGGTTTATCTTTCTGATGGAAAACTAAGGATTTGTTGGAGGTACTTGTAGTGTTTATCACTCCAAGTTGTATTAGCTTATATTTATCTCTAATCAAAGCATCACAAAAGTTCTCAAGAGTGGATTTTCCATAAGTTGTCCCTAGAGCCTCTTGCATGGCATAAAATGTAGATACAAACACAGAATATGCACTACGTAGCTTATAAAGAATAATAAATATGCAACAATCTTTGTCTATCTTTATCATAAATTCTTCACATAAAGTTTTGAGTGTTTTAAACTTAGATAGATAGTCTTCAATGCAAGAAAAATCACTTGGACTTAAAGTAAGTACTTTATTTTCTAACTTTTGTTCTTGAATAATATTGTGTTTACCAAACACAGATTCAATCTTCTCCCAAGCTTCTTTGGGTTTATCAATTGATTGAAGGTGCAACCTTAAATTAGGAGATATGGACATTCCGATTAATCCACGTTCTTCGTCATTCCTATTATCTCATTTGGCTTTCTTATCATCATCATTGGGTGATGTTTCCTTTCCCAAGGTAATCCGGTACAATCCTTTACTTCTTAATAAATCTTTCATATGAGATTTCCATTGGAAGTAGTTGGTGCTGGTAAGTAAGAGATTACTTGTAGAAGCCATATTAAATATGCAGATAATATCGATTTAAAAACTGAAACTAATGATCTATGTGGTTTAAAAAAATAAAGGCACTTAAAACGGACTTCGGATGTGAGAGTTATGCCCTTTTAAAAAAAGAGGCATAAACGGTAACCAAATGACCACGTGATAGTGTAAGTTGCTTTATGAAGTGACCCACTTTTATAAAGAGAAGTGGGGATCAATTTTACAATGAGGCTACTTTACAACATAAAAGTTGCATGCAAAATAAATAACCCTAAAATAAAATATTAAAGCTACTTATAGTGATTCACTTTTATACTTGAAGTGAAATACACTTTAAAATTTTAGCATGAACTTTTTCAAAAAAGGTAACAAAAGAGAGACTTGAATTCAAGACCTCTTACTTAATAAGGCAACTTTTAACCAAATGGTCTAGCAAAACATATTGTAATGTTTAGAAGGAGGATTGGGGGTGTTGTTGTGGAAAACGACCTTGGAGAGCGTGCTAAAAAAACCTATTTTCACACAAGAAAAAAATTCCACTTCTCGATGACAACAAGGGTTAGATATCGGTTAGCTTACCCGGAAGATGCACCTTTTCCTATCTATTTTTGATTTACCGAGACCTCACAGGGCACGGGGAAAAATGAATAGACAGATCTAAAAGAGTAGCAACGCAGAAATAAATAATACAAAACCGAAATAAAACCAAAATACTACTCTGCAAAAATTTAAAAAATGTGTATTCAAGCTTTATACCTCCGAATCTGACTGTAATGGTCGTATCTTGAGCAAGAGGAAACCTTATTGGGTGAAACAAAAAGTTTTCTTGAATGAAACGAGTTCTACAGACCTAATGGAACAGTCCTCGTAGCCCAGAAATGTACGAAAATGACAGAAAGTGGAATTGAGGAAACTGGGCTTCACAATCTCGATCTACAACAGGAGCGGATCTTCAAACATGCTCTGATACCATGTTCGACAACACAGGTATTCCAATAGAGGATGAACACCTTCAGTAACCACTCACATAAAAAGATCAAATATCAACACACCAGTCTTTTCACGTGGTAAAACCCCTACGGGGAAAGATCAACGACCCCAACCAATGCGACCACTTGGATCAGTTTATTAATGCAAAAGAAAAAGATTACAGAGAGATTTTACAAGATATTTTCTCACAATCGATCATCGTAAAATGACCCTTCATTCTCTTTAAATAGAGATCATGAGCCAATCGGGTGTTAAGCCACGTATCAATGGTCGTTGAGATCGAGGAGAGTATGAACCATTAGATCACTCTATGTCGGGAACATATCGTGACCGTCAAATTTCCTAACTACAAATGCATACTAATTCATACTAAAGAATCACACTTTTACCTAATGACACATTAGAGCAAGTAGATCTTAACTAACTCCTAAGTGTCTAAATATCCTAATAAGGTTATTGTGCTTCTCCTCTTTTAAACTATAAGTCCTCATGTCCATTCCCTTCTGGTTTCTCTCTAGTCAAAAACCCATGGTCGAAATTCCCTGTGAAACGTTTACAATAAAGAACCTTTTAAGTTTTTAATCATTTTTTGTTTTAATTTTAAACAAGGATCATTACACCCTGCGGGTCCTTGTTTGGGTAGTTCTGGTCCAAGTGAGACTCTGCGCAGCATATCCTTCAGCCTTGAGACTTTGCAAATATGCATACCTTGGATGAAATTCATTATCCAAATATAGTTATTGTGTTATTCTTACTCTTCCATGACTTGGTCGTAACCCTTGAAGATTGTTTGATTTATAAAATTCGTTATAGTCTTGACATTTTAATTCCTTGTGTGATTAATTCATATTTGAACTCTATCTATTTGTATAGAAAGGTTGAAAACCTTGTTTCACTTTAACATTAATCAACATTTCTCTATAGGTATTCAATGGGTATTTAACCCCTTAAATCTAGACCCTGTTTGAGTAAAAATTGTAACTTTGTCTCCATCAAGGGTTTAACATTGTCTTTGCAATGTCCTGCCTGGATAATTCATCTTTTTAATTTCTTTTATATTTATTGATGACCTGTCAATGTTAATGCATTATGGATATCTCGACAGCAGTCTTCACTTTCTATTTCGTCTTCTATAATTAAATTTCCGTCTGAATAATTTAGGAATGTATTTCATAGACATTTTAATGAAACAAGAACGTAAATTGTAGTGTACTATAGTGGAAGTCCTTATCGTTATTACTTACATTACATTCCCCTGCACTCATTCACAACATCTTCCTCTTGACTGAACGATGAAAATGTCTTTCATGGGTTTGAGCACGTGCTTGCATTAATAAAATTTAACAAACTAATTAGATTCTTACCAAAATTAAATGTATCGATATCGTATCCTTTTTGTATCTGTAAATAATTCTCGATTTAAAATTTCTTACTACAATTATTATCTTTGTCGGAATTTCATCGGTGTATTACGAAAACTAATGGTAACTCTGTATTTAGTTCTCAACTTCGTCTCAGTAAAATTCCTTCCGTCATTTGGTCCCCTGTAAAGGGTTTTGTAATTACTTATAAGTAATCATTTTGATGATTATTCTATAATAAATATTATTTCGATGATGATCTTCTATCGTTTTAGCCTCTGTACGAATAAGCTTGTTGTCACTACCTCTCTGTTAAATTATTCGTTTACAAGTTTCTTCTCTTTAATTACATTATGTACCTTATGTTTATAATTGTTCTCAGTCTTTCATATTATAAATTATTTTTTAGAGAACGTATATAGGATTGACGAAAACAACAAAAATTTATTAATGTATGGTTTCTCTCTTTAAATCACAAGTGAAAATTTACACATGGATATAATTTTGATGATGGGTCCTTATTTATTGCGAGGGAACCCATCAGATGGTTACAAACCCACTTATCCTCCTCCTGATTCATGGATCGAATACTTCGTGAGGGAATACAAAGATAATCCGATGTTCAATATGGATCCAAGATAAGTTACACCTTCAACTTATTTTATTATCTCATTCTTTTAATGAAATGAAAACTAGTATTGATATTAACACCTTTGTATTACTCCCTTGCAGGTTGAAAATGTTAGTACAAATTGGTGAAGAGGCATCCAACCACTAAAATGTATTCGGGTTCCATGGTTTCTTTCCACCAGTCTATACGCACATTCACTTGTATTACAGACAATTTGATGTAGACTCTTTTATAATTTTGTTTAAAGTAGCTATGGAGTTCTTGAGTCTATGGAAATCCAAGTTGTATTATTTTTGGTCAGTGACCTAACAATTGTAATAATTGTATTTTTTCATATCATTATGATATCTATTGTAAGAGATATATTTCTGTGTTAATAAATAAAAATAATGTATTATGGTACTTTTATTCTTTTCTACCTATACTCAACATGATAGTAGGATCTTCAATACAGTTTATTTAGCATGCATATACACATAGTTTGTTATTTATTTCTATATGCATACCTATATATATAGTCAAATGTATATATATAACAATCGCATTTAATATAGACATTACTACAAACATCATTATACTGTAGAAATCCATAAAATATAACCTGGCCATACAGTCTCTTTAAAACATATTTCACTTATGTCTATACAAGTGGTTGGATGCCTCTTCACCAATTTGTACTAATGTAGTGTATAATATATATATATATATAATTTAGTTATATCTATGGTTGTACAAATTTGTACAAATTGTACAAATTGGTGTTATATCCATAATGTAGTGTGTAATATACTATAATTACTCATCTATCTTCCACTTCTACATAGTTCTCCTAGCTCCGATAAAAAATGTATACTATATCTATGTACAAATGATGTTATATCTATGGTGTAATAAAAAGGTGTTAATATCAATATAGTATACATTTTTTACCAAATTGTACAAATGATGTTATATCTATGGTTGTACAAATTTGTACAAATTGTACAAATTGGTGTTATATCCATAATGTAGTGTGTAATATATTATAATTACTCATCTATCTTCCACTTCTACATAGTTCTCCTAGCTCCGATAAAAAATGTATACTATAAACTATAGACTATAGACTAACATATATTCTATCCATAATACTAACCATAACAATCTATGTATCATTCATCGTATAAACTATCATATGGATATAACCATAATAATATCCATATCAATATATATATCATTCAACATACATATTATTATATGGATACTATAATGTTAACACTATCCCCAACAATACATACATTTTTCAATCATACAGATTAGTATATGGATACCAAAACACTACACTATCCAAAATATATGTATATCGTTTAACAAATAGTCGATTATATGGATACTATAATACATATGAATTTATCATAAACAATATACTTATCGTTTAACATATAGACTATTACATGTTACCATAGCACTAACACTATTCCCAATGATATACCTATCGTTTAACCTATAGACTAACATGTGCATACCCTAACATCGTATGCCCTTTGTATAGTGTAGCAAACATAAACCATAACCAAAAGGTTCATAACCCTACCCGACTAGTGACATGACTCAACAATAAATAGGTTCTTAACTATTTTAATGGTGGATTATAGGTCGAGTCATGTAGGCATTAACTTTTGGATATTCCATTAATGGAGAGTCTTGTGTCATCCTTCCATAATTGACACATAGGCGATACTACCCAACGTGGGCTCGCCACCTCATTGAATTCACATGACACGACATAGGGTGTACCAACAACTATTACTCCTCTTTGTGAGGACTTCGAGGTGAAATTCGTTCATTTTCCCCCCCCTTTGGTCTTGTAACATGAAATTTACATCTGCATTGTATGCGAAATTGACCTCTGCGTTGTAAATAGCATTCGGCGTTGTTTTGTATATGGTTAACGACTTGGGAAGCTCAGACCTGGTGAACGAAGGAAGGAGGAAACACACATTTGGTTCTTCTATGCGCAAGGTAAGTAAAATATTTTTTTTCTTCTGCTCGTTGTATACTGTGAATGACATATTTATTTTGGTGCACTCTAGAGATAAAGATAGTTTTCATGAACAAACTCCCTATTTTATTTATTTATTTGAGGATTTACAATGCATTACCATTTAGATAGATTTCATGAACAAAATCCATGTTTTCTCTCTTTATTTGAGGATTTACAATGCATTACCATTGCGACTCCGTAAGCGTTTACTCCTGGGGTTCCACTATGTTTAATTTTTCAGTACTGAAGGGTTATTTTGTTTCCCCCTTGGTTGGTTGTTGTTCTTCTAGCCTATACTCCTTACAATTCTTTCGTGGACTGGAATCATTTTAACAGTTAAACCTTCGATTTTACTTTCACATTTTCTTTTACTTCATTGCATAATACTGTCATTTACCCTCTGGAATTCATTAAGATATACCAACCCTTGCTACGCGGGTTGGTGTCTCAGACTTGTCATTTGTTGGAACTCCGTAGGGAATCTATAACTTTACACTTTGTATGTTCATGGAAATGTTAACCCTTTGTGGGGAGTTCGAAAACTTACACTCTTTTCAATTATAATTAACAGTGTTAAACCCTTTGTGTGAATTTCGTATTTACTCTCTGTGTAAATAAATAGAAATATTAATCCCTCTGTGTGCAATTCATGTTCACCTTCTGTGTAAATAAATAGTCATAATTAATCTCTCTATGTGAAATTGTTTTTGCCTTCCTGTAAATAAATATCCATATTAATCCCTCTCTGTGAAATTTCTATTTACCTCTTGTTTAAATAATAGCGAAGTAATCAATATTTTATTTGTTGAAATCCACTTGCTTGCACCCTCTTGTTGTAAAACAACTCTGCTAGGAAGGTTTGTCCCATGGCCCCTTCAAAAGTATCCTTCATTTGATTCAGAGTTATGAGTTTAAATATTTTACGTAAGGGCTTGCCTATATCAACCGTTTTGTGCTAGTAAACGAGAGGGTAATTTTTTTGATCAACAGTTGATTCAAAAGTCGTAGGGTTCACCTCATTTTTGCATCATTAGATTTTTAACCTATGATTCTGATTCTTACTGTATGTTAATATGCAATCAGACATTAGGATATTTACCATTATGTAATTGTTATTTATATTTTAAAGATCTATTGTGTTTAAACATAGGTCACATCTTATGCACCTATTTAGAATTTAAAGGTCTAAAGTGAATATACACATGTCACATCGTATGCACCTCTTTAGAATGTAAAGGTCTAAAGTGAATATACACAGGTCACAACTCTTATGTGCTTCTTATGAACATGTGAACACACACATGATGCATATTATGTGCCTCTTTAGATTTTAAAGTTTTAAATGTGAATATACACAGGGATTCACAGAAATATAAATGTGTCCTTCTTGTTGATTAATCTATGCACAGTCTAATTTGATGTTATTTATATATTGTTGCCTCTCTTTGTTTGATAAGTGAAAATTATATGCACGGATAAATGAAATTAATGATGGGGCCCTTTTTTGTTTTGTGAGGGTACCCATTAGTAGGTTTTTTGTCCACTCCTCATCCTCATGGATCATGGCCACGTTTTCGCACAAGAATAGGTGGTGATCTGGTTCTCCGCTGAACTCAAGCTAAGTAATGATTTTGTTTTCTCTTAATGTTTAATTTCCATAGAATTAAAATGCTATCATAGTTTACTAAATCCTCCTCTTTCTCTTTTTGCAGGTTGTGCCAATTGAGGTAATCAGATAAAGAA
Organism: Picea sitchensis; assembly: GCA_010110895.2. Lineage (NCBI taxonomy): Eukaryota > Viridiplantae > Streptophyta > Pinopsida > Pinales > Pinaceae > Picea > Picea sitchensis. The sequence continues at coordinate 35,663 of SNQJ01S0122482.1, read as the reverse complement.
AAATCTGTTTCTTGAAAGGTGTTCAAGTTCTGATTTATGCATGCATTACTTCAGTTACATACATATTTTATGCATTCTTCTTTGATTATGTTTACAATACAAGTGGTAATGTATTATTTGGCCTATGATACTCCAATTGTAATATTTGAACCATGATCGATTGAATACACGGGTTGTTTTTAAAATACTCTGAACAAGCTTCATTTGAATATGACAACTACTTTTGAAATACATTTGTAGTCTACTGAATCACTATATTTCTTTGGTGATTGATAATATAAAGACTACATATGGACTGTTATTCGCTCTTTCTATTATCTATGGTATTTTGTATGTACATATTTAAATTGAAATTCGATTTAATCCAGTGGTCAATAGGAACATAACAAATCATCCTATCATTTCTTTATGCATGAGCACATATATATTTATATCTATGTAATTAATTATACATGTACAACGATATTCAATGGCTAATAGGAGCATAAAATAGTTCTTCCATTTCTTTATGTCTAAGCACATCTATCTATATATATATATATATACCATCATCACATTTCAATTAAACAATATAGTATCAGTCCACTATAATAATCCATCGTATTCCTAACAATTAATAATCAAAAGCAAAGAATTTCCAAGGAATACAAGTCAAGATACATATCTGAAACCTGATGCTGGAATCCAAATGGAACAACCACGTTCCACCCAACCATAGAACAAAACAACCAAGTTAAATTTCCTTGTTCACCCCCTAGCCTGATCATGAGTCCTTAAGGAAAAGTTGAATGATCCTCCTTACCTATAGCCACTATCCACAGATCATAAATTCCTTTTCCTCACACTAACTGTGCTCATAACAAAAAAATCATTTATTTTCTCCAACATACTAAGCAACATCTTGCCTCCTCCACATGTTGTTTTTATATGCATCTTGTGCCTAGGTCTTTCCTTCCCTCCTTGGGAAATTCACATCTTTACAAATCTATGATTTTTAGGGGCTGATAGTGATCAAATTCCACATTTCCCACTTGTAAAAATCAGCCTTGAGGTAACTCAAACCTGTTCCCCACTCATGGAGTCATGGTCTGCTATTTTTAACCTGGTTGTTTGATTTGTCTTCCAACATTTAATTTATAAAAAGTTTGTTTTTCACATGTGTCAAAATAAAATAGGTTAGTTGGGCAGTCAAATATTTTCCCAATAGTCATCAAATAATTAATTACAATAATAAAAATTCCAAATTCATATTTTCCATAAATAACAAATAATTTCCAAATCCGAATTTTCCAAAAACATAAATTTATTCCAAAGTTCACCTAGAATTTAATATTCTAATATTTGAGGTTATTACATCCTATCCCCCTTAAGTACAACATTGTCCTCAATTTTCATTCCTTTATCGGAAAAGGGTTGGATAATATTTACGCAACTCTTCCTCCAATTCCCAAGTGGCCTCCTAAGGGATAAAGTGCTTCCATTGAACGTTTACGTGGGAGATGGCTTTGTTCCATAGTATTGTTTCTTTCCTATCCAGAATGCGCAGAGGTTCCTCTTGGAACTCGACTTCTGGTTCCACCTGCACCATGTTCCAATCAATGATGTGAGTAGGATCATGAATATACTTTTTTAATAAGGAAATATGAAAAACATTATGAACTTTTAAGTTTTCATGAAGTGCTAGTTGATATGCCACAGGTCCAATTCGAGTTAAAATATCGAAGGGGCCACAAAACCTATGCAACAACTTTGAAAAAATTCCTATCTTTAGAGAGATCCTCCTTTCTTTGACTTTCAGATATACATGGTCCCAAATTTGAAATTCTCGGTGTCTCCTTTTTAAATTTGCGTATATTTCGAGTCAGTCTTGGGCCTCTTTTAAATTATGTTGTACCCTTTTTTCTATTTTCTTCATTTCCTGGAGCATTTTCGGTCCCATCATAATCCTTTCAACTAGATTATCTAAGCTAATCGGGGTTGTGCATTTCCTTCTGTATAATTCTTCGAAGGGACTCATCTTGGTTGATGTTTGATAGACATTGTTCCAAGAAAATTGAACTAAGTGTAGGTACTCCTCCCACTTAGTTGGTTTCATTCTCACGTACATTCATAACATATATTCCACAATCAGATTCATTTGTTCCGTTTTCCCATCTGTTCATGGATGGTAGTTTTTTCTGAAATTCAGGTTAGTATCCAATCCTACAAACAATTCCTTCGAAAACTTTGATGTAAATTTGACATCTCTATCAGAGATCACCATCTTAGGAATTCCATGCAATCTAAATATTTCTTTCATAAAAATTTCAGAAATATTAATTTATTTTTAAGTGTATTTGATGCAGGAGCATCACTCCATATCATCAAGTGCTAGCGATCTAGCATCGCATCAATGCACACTCATGAAGAAGAGAGGCACCATTCATCTCAATTTTAAAATTTTAAAATGTATTTAATGATTGTAAGGCTGGTAGAGCCAAATCCATGCTTGTACGCAGGCTGTCGTTAGATGGCCTTTTAATTTTTTGTAAAGCTGAGATCTAGATCCAATTTCAGACTAGACAACCATTTATTGAAATTAATGCGAGTTCGTGAGGATGGAGGGAAGCGCTCGAGGAGCCTCCTTTTGTAAAAAGATCTTTGTTTGTTTTTCAGTGAGGCGGAGAAGAACAGAGAGAATAGGGAGACGAGAGGAATTCGTGACTCTGTTGCAGTTCGAGATCACATTGTAAAGAGGCATTTCATATTAATGCAATCATAGAAGTTTTTGCAGGTTATTCTGTCTATGTTGATAAATGTCTTTATTTGTTTATGATATGTTGTAGATGTATGTTAGATGTGCATTTGCAGGGATAGATAGATTTTTCTATCTGCAGGTTTACTGATTTCACGTCTGGTTCTTTGAGGCTTGATGCAAGAGGTTGCATGATAGAACACTATGGGTTTTGTAAGCCAGTTCATAGAATGCACTTCTGAATTCTGCGGAATTTGGACAGATTTGTGCCAAGAGGGTGCACCAGAGGAAGTCTTAAACTCGAGAGGAGAAACCTCAAGGTTGTTGAACACCTTGGACGTGAGACTGTGCAGAGGAAGGCACAGAGAAGACATAATCAATGAATATTATGTAGACCTCTTCCAGAAGGGAATCGAGCGCATGCATAGAGTGCACAAGGAAAATCTATTTCGAGTTCTTAGAGAAGGAAATTTCAAGGAAGGACCTTCCACAGAGTTGTTGAACACTCTGTTGGTACAATGAAGGTGTGCTAGAGCATGAGTCGCCAGGAGGAAACTTATCCTCCCTTGAGGAGAGAAGAAAGACAGATTTACTGAAGACTCTGCTTGGAAGAATAGTGCCTTGGTGCATAAGGTTTGAAAAAGCTAAGGAAGTTGAGCACGAGGCTCCCAAGAAGGTGAAAAATTTTCCCTTTGAAGGAAAAGACGAGGGCCAAGTCCCTTAGAGACTGAGAGAATTTGAGAAGCTCAGGATGAATAGCGAAAATACGTGTAAGGACCCTACAAGGAGTGCAGAGGTAGAGAAACCCTTCGAGGTTTCAAAAGTTGACAAAGCTCAGAAAGGATAGCATTTTTAGAATGCATACGAGACCCAAAGTCTTAGGGCTCGCAGGAGAAATTTGAAAGTTGAAACCTTCGACACTTAGAAAATATTCCAAGATAAGGAAGGAGTGAAAGATGAGAAGGGAGAGCACAACTGCCATTGATTCGGGCACTGAAGATGAGATCCAGATCATTCAAACCACATCCATATCTGGAGGGGTGGATCAACATCCATTGATCTCGAGGCAAGGTGTGCATGGGTTAAGTTTTTGGTATTTCAAATACCGAGAAACGAAATAGGAGAGTCTTTCGACTCTCATGCCAAGAATCATGAAAGGGATGTTTGCGATTAGATCCTGATCGTCGATCAGGACAAGATCTTGACCGTTGCAGTCTATGACTAGACGATAGGAGAAGAGTGCATAGGAGAATAGATATGGACCATCAGATCAAGTGTAGAGGACCGATATCCGTTATATCCATAGGAAGATGCATGGGTTTTAATCCCTGGGAGTCCACACAGAAGAGTGGAATGAACGACAGAAAACTTTGAGGGAGAAGTGTCTATTTTCCGTGAGCTTTCATATCCAGAAAAGGTGCACGAGGTTTAAACCTTGTAACAATAGAAGGAGGAGGACTCGTCAAGTCCTGAAAACATCGGGACTATCCATCTTAGAGGACGTGTGTCAAGAGATCCACATTTAGAGGATTTGTTCATCGAGAGTTTGAGAGTGAAGACTCCCCCAATTTCCCGAAAAGGGAAGTCTCGAAAGGATTGAAACTATTCAATTTGGAGGACCCATGGTAGAGATATGGAAGTGAAGAGCCCATCAAAATCTTGAAAGACAGAAATTTATGATTAAATCTTGGTCATCGATCTATTGGAGGACCTAGACCATAGATCTAGGTCATCAAAATTCGAAGTCAGGAATTTGAAAGGGAAGGAGGAACATTGCTTTTCATTTTCCTGAGTCATGAAATCTGAAGGAATCAGTGTTGGGACTTGAGCCCTAGCCGGAGGTCACATTGTTAGTAAAAGGAAGAGGGCTAGCACTTATCTAGATCCCTAATCGAGATTCAAAATTTGGGGATTGGAGAAGTGAGAGATTGGGTTTGCATTGTGATTCCCTGAATTGCGAAAACTGAAGTGCTCAGAGGAGCTAGATCCTGTTAATCTTGTGGTCACGGGGTAGAGGTCACATGGAGGTGAAGCTCATGCCTAGTGCTTGTTTGCGTGGAGTAGATTTCAAAAGGACCCGTGGTTAAATGAAGTGGATATTGCAGCAGGGAATCAAGGAGCCATTTCGTCTCATCAGAAGAAGAACAATCCTTAGACCGATAGGTCAGTGGACTCTGCCGAGGCAGAGGTAGGAGGTCTTCATCATTGTGGTATCAGAGCCACTTTTTGTCTATAGATTTCAGGAAGTGGGAGGCAGAGTAAATAAGAGACAGTTCGATACCATCAGGTGGTATTAGGAACTAAAGGAAGACAAAGTGTTGATGCTCTGTGTGAAAATATTGTTGCAGGACATAGTGACAAATGGTATAGTTGGGTGGACTGTAGGATATGTTGGAAGTTCTCTCAGTCACAGAGTGATAGAATAAGACTTTCTAGGAGGGTAGGTAGGAGGATGAATATGGCTACTGAAATCCATAGGAATGGTCAAGAAAAGGACCACCAACAGAAGGAAAAATATGAAATGGAAAAATAACTCACTGAGGTGAGGGCGATATTGAAACAACTTGCATTGAAGATGCAGTAGGATGCAAGAACACATTGGGTATACGAATGGCCCATCAAGAAGAAGGTGAAATGGTCGATTGAGATATTGTTGGCTAGAGGACAACGATAGTTGTTGAGAAGGTGGTTGAGGTAAGCTGAAAACCTCTGAGACATGGAGGAAGTGGTTCATGTGTGTGAACCAAAAGCTAGGAGAAATATCAATGATGATGAGGAGAAGAGATCATTGGAAGATATCATGAACTTCCAGGAAGGCATTAAAGAAAGTTCATATTTCTATATGGGCAGGGCAAAAATCCCATATTGCCAGGTGGGCAAGGGAGAGAATATGTGACTGCCTAAAAGTCTCATGAACTCAGGGATGAGTTTGGATCAGCGAGAGGAGCTGATAGAGAAGACGAGCTTAGAGTGGAGTTCATATCAGTAAGGATAGATGATAGAAAAGGAAGATTAGAAGAGCATTCTAATGATTGGAGGGATAAAGGTATTCCTTCCATATAGCCTAGTTCAGGACATCATGTGTGTTGCCAATGCATCAATAGTAGAAAGATAGCCATCGATGACTGTCATGACAAAGGAGAAGATGTAAGAATCTTCCTAAGGAGAAGAAGAGGAGAACACAATTAATATGCTCACTCTATGGGAGAAGGAGTTACAGATGCTAGAGGATTGGTTGAACCATCTAGAACTAGTAAATGTCTGCCATGAGAAGATAATCATGCAGATATTAGCAGAGGATAATTCAGAGGAATTGCTTAGGAATTTTAGCTAGGGAGTTGAACAAATGATGACTACAGTGTCGAAGCATGAAACAAAAGATGAAGAAAAATTATAGTCTGGGAAGCAGCTGGAGGAAGTTGGATATATGTCAGCAGGAGAGCTAATAGTCAAGTTGTCAGAAGAGGAAGCTGAGAAGAGACTTAGTGAAGGGACTGCAGTGGTGAAGTCTGTAGCAGGGTGACCACTTAGCTTCACAAGGGGAGAGAAAGACAGTAGGGGAGATCAAGTTTATCGACCCGTTGAGAGAAAGGGAGTGTAGCAGGGAATACTTCATGAGGAGATCCAACCACTGGAATAGATGGATGAAGTAATTGAAGAAATCAGGGCGTTGATGTTGAAGTCAGCACTAGAAGCTGTCAGCAAGGAGAAGTTGGATAAAAAATATCTTGTAATAGCAGTAGCGAAGCAAAAACAACAACGAGGAAATGGAGCAGGACAACTCCAAATAATAGTTTGGGTTTCGGGTGGATTTCAGCAGAGCTTGGAATCTCATGAGAAGGAGCTCATGTTGGCCCTTGACCAAGTTTTGAAGAGTACTTGGTCATATTTGACCACTTTTGGGACTGCAACATCTTTCCAAGGAAGAAGCGCAATGCGAAGCAGAAAATAAGGAAGTAAGACCTATTTTGAGATCCATTTTAGGGTTTTGGGTTGATGTAACGGGAAAGGGATGTTGGCCCGTTGGTTTACCCACATTTAGGCCCATTTTGTAATCTATAAATAGGCAATATAGATAGTAAGATAGAGGAGATAGTAATGTAATACATCTGCGTGGTGTATAAATGAAATATTAGTGCTAGTATTTGGATCTGTGTGATCGGATGTATCATAGAGAGCTCTATGCACGAGATCAGAGAGCTAAGTGAAGATTGTTATAGTTGGATGTTGAGGAGAAAGGAAGAAGGATCTAGTGATCTACACAGATATTCTATTCTATGCGAAGAAAGGATCATTGAAGCTCTATGTTGTAACTGCTTGACCAAGATAATATAAAGAAGACTTTGTGGATGTAGCCCTAGGGTGGGGGTGAACCATGGTAACTGTGTGTATGGTGCTATGTTATTTTTTCTTATGTGTTTATATCTCTCTTGGTTAAGTGCTTGATGTGATTGAGTAGATCTAGTTATTCTCTCTGTTGATGATATATGAATGAATGTTAGATCTGATACATAAGATGCTTAGTGCTTGATCTATTGAATCTAACCTTCATTTCTGGGGCTAAGTACTGAATCATCCTTAGTATAAGTATTCACTGTGATGCCCTGTTCTTTATAAGAAGTGTATTAATGATTGAATGTTAAGGAATATATAATGCTAAGTGTGTTGTAAGCAAGATAATCACAGATCGGTGTCCTAGGTAAGGTTGCAGACACCTGAGTCTTGCAACCACCCCTGCCTCTACCTCGGGTGAGACTTCATCTGATTCACAGGTGTTGCCGAAAGGGAAAATAGTTAGGGTTTTGTTGGTGCACTCTTGAGCATTGAACCCTGGGTCTACCCCTATGTCAACAAATGGTTCCATTGTCGGGATTGGAACTGTGATTGATGGGAACTAAAGAAGAAGAAGATTTGTGTAAAATAAGCTCTGTGTGTAGATCTGTTGCCCTAGTGCGCAGTGTTCTGTTTGACCTATGAATATTTGTGCCAAGAAAGAGGTTAGATATAAAGAGAAATAGGTCAGATATGAAGAAAGAGAGGTCATATCTGAAGAAAATACATCAGATCTGTGAAGAAAGAGGTCAGATCTGCAAGAAAAAGGTAAGATCTGTGAACTCTATGCCCCGATAAAGGTAAGAATAGTTAAAAGTCTTAGATCTGGAAGCTTTGTACTCTGTAGAAGTCATATAAGTGAATTTTTGGTTTCTAGAGCATGGATTTAGGTATTTTTGATAGATTCTATCCTAGCTTGAAAACTAGGGGATTGTTAGATGAAATAAAGTTTGATATGAATAGATTTGATAAGTATAGTGATAGATATGTTATACCTATGCATAGAAAGAATGTATGAACTAACAAGTGGATTTAGGATGCTAGATTTTTTTTTTGCATGGTAGCTACCATGACCCTGGTGTGCAGTATAGAAGAAGTTGGGGATCATTTAAGAGAAAGATAGGATTAACCCTTTGTTAAAGTTGCAGAAGACTGGGACATCTTGCTAAGGAATGCCCTGGTAGGAGATCGAGTTGCCTCTGTTGTAAGGCTATGAAGCATGAAGTATTGGATTTCCCTAGAATGATTGTTAGGATTGAGAAGATAAATATGGAACAAGCAAACCCCGAGGGAGATCAAGAGACCATGATTATAGCAGAAACCCAGAAAGAATCAGAAAATATATTACTACAGATGAAAGATACCTTGAATGACCATCGACATGTTAGGTTATCAAAGATATTCAAAGAAAAGGAGCAAATTGAATCAAGAATAGGGGACTTTGACATTGATTGTACTCTTGATGAAGAAACACAAGTAAACATTATTCCAGAAAGAACTTGGGAAGCTATAGGAAAGCCTGTCATGACCCCTTCCCTAGGAGGAACAAGTTTCTTCAAAGGAAAGCTAGTAAAACTATGTGGAAGGCTCACCTAGATACCTATGACTGCCAATGGAACTTCAACAAAGGAAGACTTTGAGATTATTAAATTTGTTGAAGACAACACCTCGATTACCATTCTCATAGGGAAACCCTGGATTGACAAAGAATAGGAAAGATTAAGGGAAGAAGAAAAAGTTTTGGAATAGAAGAGACAAGAATTAAAAGACTTTATGACCAAAAGGATCACGCACTTGATTGAAAAACAGAAGAGCAGATCACATATATTTAATATTATTACCTCTGATGACAAAGATAAGAGAACACTTGAGGATCCATAGAAGATCGAGTTACCTATTGTTGATACAGAAGAGGTATTATCAAGGAACCCTAGGAAATATTTTCCATAGCGTGAAGTAACTAAGGCCACAAAAGATAAACATCAGAATGGTAAAGGCATTGCTAAGATGAAACTCACCGGGAAGAAGGCTAGGAAGTTAAGAAAGAAAAGGGATAATACTTTAAGGTTACAAGAGGTTCTAGAGGACACTTTGCAGTAAGAAGAGTTGCAGAATTGGAGCTTTGCCAAGATATCAGAACAATGACATAGAGTACTTTTCCATGACGAAGCAATATAGCTGTTGGAACCGATATACCCATTCGACCACCGCTCCGAACGAATCAAAAATAAATTATGGGTTACCGTTAGACCGTTGGAACTCACCTTCACGGATAGATCAATGGTCATGGAAGTTTCATATCCATTGCAAGTAGTATGTTTCAGATTTACTTACTTATTTTGTCGTACCATGCCCGGAAGACACTTTTTCCAAATGAGAACTTGAGCTGACAAAACAACCACATTGTGAAACAGTGATTACTCTAGATTTACTCTCTTCCTGATTATGGTATCGACAGTCCATTGACAACCCGATACAGTGATCCTGAGCTTACATGTTCGACAAGCTTAGCGCAGTAGAAGAATCAGTGAGAGAAGTAATTTCTATCTTAAGGACAGAAAGATTCATGCCAGAAAGAGGAATATCCACCAAAGTCCAAGCCTCATCATAGAGAGGATTGACAGCCTCCCCATCGACTTCTCAAGCTGGAACATCCCAAGCTGGCGTAGAGGCAAGAACCAAGCATAGACACAATGAATCCAACATGAGGATAGTGCCAACCATTCTACCTACTTACATTCCCCGTTTAAGTGGTGAGATTAATAGGGATAGTGTACCTCGAGACTTTCAATACACCCTAATCACTGCATATCTACCCAAAGGAGTTCGAACCTATCACGCAGATCAAGACAAGGTTACAATGTTGAAGTGTTGTGACTTCAACCTGGGAGACCATAAAGCCTACAACATGCTTGCACCATCTAAGTACTTAACAAAGACTAAGGGATGCAATCCAAAGATCATCCCTCAACAATGGATGATGAACCTTGCGCAGACTACTCTGCTCAACGTCATGAAAATACCGCACTTCGGTAGACATCAGGAGGCGAGTGCTTGTGTGAAATTGTTGCTAGCAAGTTACCATGGAGGATACCTATGGTTGAACCATTGCATAACTCTTGATCCAGTGCTGATCAACAAGTTTATCGGGCTTAGGATGCAGGGCCCTGATCCCCATGAGTACTACCCTGGGAAGACCGCAGACCACATTCTGTCATAGAAGATTAAAGAGGCGTATGGCAATGTTAACAAAGGCACATGAGGTTACAAGGTAGCTTATAATGAGAGTGGTGCAGTGTGCCTCGCATGTCAACTGATAGTAGGGAAGCTGGTCCATAAGAATAGACCTACACAAGTATTAGGATTCATAATGGACCTCGTTGGAAAATGCACAGAAGGACTCCAAATGAATTAGGCAAAGTATTTTGTCAATCAGCTAGAGATTGATTGTAGAGAAGCCCAGGACCAGGGGCATGAATTCCATTTCAGTTGGCTTTTGATATTGATCGCCTTTGTTGCATGGGAGCTACCAGAAGGTGCAACTTTCCCAGACCTCGCCCCATTCGAACAGTTAGCTGTGAAGTTCAGTACCTTGTGGTACTCGATGAACATGAGCAAGAAGTGGAAGTCAAATGTCAGTTTTCACAGATACTATAACCAACTGAAAGTAGTTATAGGGGGTGAACCTCGCATAAACCTGAACACTTTACAAAGGTTCCAACCCTTGATAAAGTTCAGCATAGACCACCACTTCATTTACCTAACTCCATGCGCTGATGAAGACTAGGAACAAGTCCAGTCCTATTATAATCTGACTGAAGAAGACCTAGAGGAAATCACCAAGGAATCGTCGATGGACCTCCTTGTTCCAGCAGATCCAATAGACATTTCAGATATTGACAGCCCAGAAGCTTTGTAGGACACACTTGGGCCCCATAAGATAAAAAATACAATGAAGACAAAGGAAATAAAGAATCCTGAAGAGGTTCAGGATGTAGATAGCTACTCTGCAAAGACAACTTCCTTCACACCCGATCAAGAAGGTAACAACGAAGACTTAGAGGAAGTTGAGCAACAACCAGAAGACGAATTTGAAGTTCCAAAGAAGAGAAAAGGGTCACCTTTGAAGTCTTCCTCTAAGAATAAAGAAAAAGTGACTGTGACCAAGATGAAGACCATGTTCAACCCCGATGACTTCATCTTTCTCCTTGCAACTTTGAGTGAAGCCATAGAATAAATTACAAAAAATAAGGAGGCCAAGAAATAGATAACGTATGAAAGAATCGAAGTCGAGCTCCAAGGATTACAATGAGCCCTCTAGTCAAACGACACAGTCTCCATTGCACCTATGCCAGAAAGAACACCCAAAGCAGGAGACGAGTCAATTCAACTTCGTAGGATTGTCGACCTAGTCGAAGTACACCTTCGGAAAGAAGAATAAGTAACAACGCAGGCCACCTAGGCCCTAAAGTACACACACGAGGAAATCATAGAGCAACGCCAAGCTACACAGCAAGAGAAGGAAGCCATCCCAGATAAGTATGATAAAGAACATGCAAAGATCCAGAAAGAAAAGGAGTAGCTGCTTGCAAAGAAGATCGGGATCGAAGAAGCAGTCAACAAAGAATTTTGCTTTGTGAATGGCTTAGAACAGAAGGAAGAAGAACCCATAGAATGCCAAGTAATGAAGCCTACTGAATTCATTCAGCAACTGCAACAAAGAGTAGTATAACTAGATCTCCAATCTATACCGAGTACTCCATAAGAAGAACGTGACCAATGGGAAATGAATGCCCAAAGTACAGTAGAAAGGATTAAGGCCCTCACTGAAGAATGTAAGAAATTAAGTAGTAGAAGTGCGCAGATACATGAGAACCTATCTGAGAACCCTGAATTACATAAACTGGAGTTGCAACTCCAGGAGGAAAAGCAACAAGCAGATAGACATTAGATGCAGTTGAAGGCCCTACCAACCATAGAGAAAATGAAGCGATCCCACGAGCAACATGTCGCACAACAACAGATCCAAATGATCCAGAGCAAGGACATGGAAGTAACACAACAACTTCAACCTTTGTAGGATAAGGCATGTTAACTATTCTTAGAGATTGAAAACCAAGGGACAAAGATACAATAGGTTGTGATTACAATAGAGCAACATTTAGAAGGACCAGTTCATAACGCACTCATTTAGGAGTTTTTCGAGCAAGAAGCAGTAGTAAAGAAACAGGTTGAAGTAGCTCAAGAAAATCTTGAGGCCTTCGAGGTAGATTTACCCAGAGAAGGGTGACTGAGAACGAGTCATAGGTGAGTGTTGGGGGCCTGTTGGCACTTGACTAAGTTTTGAAGAGTACTTGGTCATATTTAACCACTTTTGGGACTACGACAACTTGCCAAGGAAGAAACCCAATGCGAAGGAGAAAATAAGGAAGAAAGACCTATTTTGAGATCCATTTTAGGGTTTTGGGTTGATGTAATGGGAAAGGGATGTCCGCCTGTGGGTTTTACCCACATTTAGGCGCATTTTGTAATCTATAAATAGGAAATATAGATACTAACATAGAGGATATAGTAATGTAATACATCTGCGTGGTGTATGCATGGAATCTTAGTGCTATTATTTGGATATGTGTGATCAGATGCATCATAGAGAGCTCTATGCATGAGATCGGAGAGCTAAGTTCAGATTGTTATAGTTGGATGTTGAGGAGAAAGGAATAAGGATCTAGAGAGCTGCGCAGATCTTATGTCCTGTGCAAAGTAGGGATCATTGAAACTCTGTGTTGTAAATACTTGACCAAGATAATATAAATAAGACTTTGTGTACATAGCCCCACGGTGGGGGTGAACCACACTAACTATGTGTATCGTGTTATGTTTGTTCTTACGTGTTTATCTCTCTCTTGGTTAAGTGCTTGATGTGATTGAGTAGATCTAGTTATGCTCTGTGTTGATGATATTTGAATGAATGTTATATCTGATACATAAGATTCTTAGTGCTTGATTTGTTGAATCTAACCTATATTTCTGGGGCTAAGTACTGAATCACCCTTAGTATAAGTATTCATTGCAATGCTTTGTGCTTTCTGCAAAGTGTATTAATGATTGAATGTTAAGGAATAGCTAATTCTAAGTACGTTTTAAGCAAGATTGTCACAGATCGGTGTCCCAGCTAAAGTTGCAGACACTTAAGTCTTGCAACCACCCCTGCCTCTACCTTGGGTGAGATTTCATCTACTTCGCAAGTGTTGCTGAAAGGGCCAGCAGTTAGGGTTTTTTTGGTGCGCTCTTGAGCGTTGAACCCTGGGTCTGCCCCTGTGCCAACAACTCATGATTTTTCTAGCTGAGGAGTATGATGCAGGATCATCACTCCACATCATCGAGCGCCAACCAACTAGCAACACATAAAAGCGCACTCATGAAGAAGAGAGTCACCAACCCTCTCAATTTTAAAATTTTAAAATTTATTTAATGATTGTAAGGTTGGTAGAGCCAAGGCCATGCTTGTACATAAGCTGTAGTTAGATGGCCTTTTAATGTTTTGTAAGGCTGAGATCTAGATCTGATTTCAGACTAGACAACCATTGATTGAAATTAATGAGAGTTGGTGAATATGGAGGGAAGCGCTCGAGGATCCCCCTTTTGTAAAAATATATTCTTTATTTTTCAGTTAGGCAGAGAAGAACATAGAGAATAGGGAGAAGAGAGGAAGTCGTGACTCTGTTGTAGTCTGAGCTCACCTTGTAAAGAGGAATTTCATATTAATACAATCAAAGAATTGTTTCCTACATGTTATTCTGTGGATGTTGATGAATGTCTTTATGTGTTTATGATATATTCTAGATGTATGTTAGATGTACATTTGCAGGGATAGATAGATTTTTCTATCTACAGGTTTACTGATTTCACGTCTGGTTCTTTGAGGCTTCATGCAAGAGGCTTCATGACATAACACTACGGTTTCTATAAGCCAATGCATAGAATGAACTTGTAAATTATGTGGAATTTGGATAGATTCATGCCAAGAGGGTGCAAGAGAGGAATTATTAAATGCGAGGGGAGAGACCTCAAGGTTGTTGAACACCTAGGAGGTGATACTGTGCAGAGGAAGGCATAGATAAGACAAAATCATTGAAGGTTTTGTAGAGATCTATTAGGAGGGCATCGAGCGCATGCATAGAGTGCACCAGGGAACTCTATTTCAAGTTCTTAGAGAAGGAAATGTCAATGAAGGACCTCCCACAGAGTTGTTGAACACTCTGTTGGTACAACGAAGGTGTTCTAGAGCATAAATCGCCAGGAGGGCACTTATAATCCCTTGAGGGGAGAAGAGAGACAAATTTACTGAAGATTCTTCTTGGAAGAACAGTTCCTTGGTGCACAAGGTTCACAAAAGCTCAGGGGTTCGATCGTGAGGCTCCCAAGAAGGCGAAAAATTTCCCCTTCAAAGGAAAATATGAGGGCCAATTCCCTTAGATATTGAGCGAATTCGAGAAGTTCAGGACGAATAGCGCAAATGTGTGTAAGGACCATGAAAGGAGTGCAGAGGTCGAGAAACCCTTCGAGGTTTCAGAAGTTGACAAAGATCAGAAAGGATAGCATTTTTAGAACACATACGAGACCCAAAGTCTCAGGTCTCACAGGAGAAATTCAAAGTTTGAAACCTTTGACACTTAGAAAATATTCCAAGATAAGGAAGGAGTGAAATATGAAAAGGGAGAGAACAACTATCGTTGATTTGGGAACTGAAGATGAGATCTGGACCATTCAAACCACGTCTAGACACCTAGGAGAAATGAGCGCAAGAGAATAGATCTGAGATGTGAGATTTGGAGGCGTGGATTAACATCCATTGATCTAGAGGTAAGGTGCACATGGGTTAAGTTTTCGGCATTTCGAATACTAGGAAACAAAAGCGGAGAGTATTTTGACTCTCATGCCAATAATCGCGAAAGGGAGGTTTGTGATTAGATCCTGATCATCGATCAAGACGAGATCTGGACCATTGGAGTCTATGACCAGACGGTAGGAGAAGAGCATGCGGGAGAATAGATCTAGACCGTTAGATCAAGCATAAAGGACCGATAGTCGTCGAATTTGGAAGAAGGTGCATGGGGTTTAATCCCTGGGAGGCCACACAGAAGAGTGGAATGGACAACAGAAAACTTCGTCGGAGAAGTGTCGATTTTTCATGGGTCGTCGGATCCAGGAAAGGTGCCCGAGGTTTAAACCTCGTAACAACAAAAGGAGGAGGACTCGTCAAGTCCCAAAAACATCGAGACCATCCATATCAGAGGATGCATGTCAAGAGATCCACATTTCAAGGATTTGTTCATCGGGAGTTCGAGAGTGAAGACTGCCCCAATTTCCCAAAAAGGGAAGTCTCGAAAGGATCAGAACCGTCAAATTTGGAGGATACGTGGCAAAGATCTAGAAGTCACTGGACATTGGCCATCATGGTTTTGGAGGTAAAGACACCGTCAAAATCCCAAAAGACAGAAATTCAGGATTAAATCTTGTTCGTCGATCAATTGGAGGACCTGGACTGTAGATCCAGGTCATCGAAATTCAGAGTCGGGAACTCAAAAGGGAAGGAGGAACATTGCTTCGCAGTTTCGTGAGTCGCAAAAGCTGAAGGAATCAGCGCTGTGACTTGGGCCCTAGATGAAGGTGACATTGTGAGTAAAAGGAAGAGGGCTAGCGCTTAGCTAGAGCCCTGATTGGGATTCAGAAGTCAGGGATTGGAGAAGTGAAATATTGGGGTTGCATCCCAATTCCCCAAATCACGAAAGTTGAAGTGCTTGGGGGAGCTAGACCCTGTTAAGCTTGTGGTCATGGGGTAGAGGTCACGTGGAGGTGAAGCTCATTCCTGGTGCTTGTTTTCATGGGGCAGAGTTCAGAAGGACCTGTGGTCAAATGAAGTGGAGATTCCAGTAGGGAATCAAAGAGCCATTTCATCTCATCAGAAGAAGAACGATCCTTATACTGGGCAGGGATGATTTTAAGGATGGAAATTTATTTTAAAATATAGAAAGCTTGGCGATTCTCACTAATCCTTCATATGTCAATTATAAATGGTTGGCGATATTTTTGTAAAAATATTCAAATTTCTAAGCATTTTATATAGTTTTTATAAAATTTTGGCTATTTTTAAGGTAAAATAATTTTATCCTATAGAATTTGGGCGAATCATTTTTAAAATAGCGAATCTCATTTTTTGAAAAACCATGGAAAATTAGCCCATGAGTGAAATTTAGCCCCTAAAATCATCCCTGATACTGGGAGGTCAGTGGACCCTGCCGAGGCAGAGGTAGGGGGTCTGCATCAATATTGCACAGGTATAAAATATGCATATTTGCTAAGTTTATCAATCACTACCATAATCGATTCATTTTTCTTTATAATGAGATAATCTCCCACCATTCTGGTATAGGTAGAGGCTTGTAATATCCCTTAGGCCAAACCTAATTGAAAATATAAATACAAATGTACATAAGATGGTGAGATGATTTGATATCATTTTGGTGTGCACATTTCATGGCATAGTGCGTGCATGTACTGTGTAAGAAAATGAAGAAGTGTGCAAATTCTAGGATACTGCGCACATAATCTTAAGTGTGTGCGATGTAGAGGCCAGGAAGCCTTGTGTATATGATATGTTTTATAGGCTGGTGAGCTAGTACTATAAGCTAGGATGCTTATATTTTGATTAGGTTGGAGAGCCTAGATGTTAAAGGCTAGTGTGCCTATTTTTGTACATATCTCATATTTAATATAAAATGCATCGCTACGCTGACCGACCACGATAAAATATATGGTGAACTAAACTCCACTAGTTAGGGAAAGGGAAGGGGCTAAGTTAAGGAATATTTTATTAATATTTCTTAAATCATAA
>SNQJ01S0122481.1:0-32321 GCA_010110895.2 Picea sitchensis | reverse complement strand
ACGGGCCCTTTGTAAGTGACAAAGCATTACTATTCAGGTAACAAAAGTTTTTTCAGAGTTTTATGATTTTGGAAGGAAAAGGGAAAGAGAACAACTTTTTATCTTAAGCATCAGAATATTCAAAATTGTGTGAGGCGAAAAAATAGGGGCGGCTCCAACAGGCACCCTGCAACAAAATGTCTTTTCTCCTCCTTATGTAATCTCAAATTCCATGGGAGCTATCGATCTGGCTTGAAGGCTGGATCTTGACCGTCGATTATGTCAACTTGTCGTCTGCCCACGTCTAGAGGCCAAGGAGGAGTGTTTTTATTCGCTGAGTTCCCTGCAGAAGCTTACTGAGCTTCTAATTGCTTTATCGACCCTGGCTGTCTCCTGCACAGATAAAACTTGGTGGACCTGCAAGGAGTTCATTAGTGGCGAATACGATGACAAGTGTTTGAACTTGAACCAGATATGTGTTTACCTTACAAGAAATAAAAACTATGGTGAGACAACATAAAAGGCGAATAGGGGCCAAGAAAATGAAATTGAATAACAGGCTAAACAAGCAACAATATAACTCAACATGATGGATGGATAGGGTAAAAAGAGAGAAGGACAGGGGTGCAGACCTAGGTACTAACATTGGCTCCAACTAGGGATAGCTCATCCCTGCAAGGTGCTAAGAACTTTAGATCGGTGCCTTATCCATTGGGCTTACATAATTTCTCTTACCTTCCATCACGTACCTCTGTTCCTGTTTACCAACCTTGTATATCTGCTACTGTGCCTCCCTTTTATTGGACTGAAAATTGAAACTACACCCTAGTGCCTATATTGGGCTATGGAGTCTTATTGTCGATCAACTTAATAAACAAATTGAAAAGAAATGCTTGAACGACAATCTTTATTCAAAAAATCCTTAACTAATCAAAGCGACAATAAAAAAAAAACATATATGGTACAAGAGGGACCTTCCCTCATCTTTAGTCAAAATAGTGTTTCAGGAAGTGCCCATTTACTAGGCCTCCAAAGATCTGTGCATCATTCAAGTTGTGTAAGATAAAGGTATTATTTTCCAACACCTTAACCACCTTAAAAGGGCCAAACCAGAGGTTGTCAAATTTACCATGCTTGGACTTGTCATCCCTTCCGGAATCCCACCTCAAGACCAGGTCACCTTTCTGAACAATTTCCTTCTTGGTTTTCTTGTCAAAGGTTGATTTGATCTTTCTCTAGTATGCTTTAGTCCTCTGATTCAATGCTTATCTCCTTTGCTGAACCTCTATAATCTGGAAGATTCTTCTTTGGATGTCATTGGGCTCCTCCATCTCTTCCTGTAAGAACTTTAAGACTGGTATACCAAGTTGAGTGGGAGAAACAACATCTATTCCATAAACAAGTTGGAATGGTGAGGTTCCCAAAGACCTCTTGGTGTTGATTCTGTCCGCCCACAAAGCATACTTGAGTTTGGAGTCCCAGGATTTCTTGTTATCAACCAACAACTTCTTGATAATCTTGATATGAGTTTTATTTGCTGATTGTGCCAGACCATTCCCCTGAGGATAATAGGGTGTGGAATGTGTCAAGGAAATGTGATGACTTCCACAAAAGTCAATCATGGATTTGGACTTGAATGATTGGGAATTGTCTATTACAAGCTTGTTGGGGAAACCAAATCTGACAAAAATATTAGTTTCTAGGAAATTGATGATCACCTTTTCAATGGCATTCTTGGTGGGCACAACCTCAATCCACTTGGTGAAGTAATCAGTGGTAGTGAGGATCCACTTGTGTTGTCCATTGGAGGGTGGATTTATTTCTTCTATGAAGTATAACCCCCATTGTTGGAATGGACCACCAACAATGATAGGCTTTAGGGGCAGTGATAGTAACTTCTACTTTCCTGCGAACATTGTTCAATCCTTATAGGCCATGAAAGTAGAAAAAACATCAGAGAAAAGGGTGGGCCAATAATACCATGACCTTAGGATCTTGAGAGTTTTTGCCTTCCAATGCTAGTTTCCTCCACATACTCTGTGCATTTCTGTTGTGACTTTTTTGGCCTCATTTTCATCAAGTCATTTTAACAGGATGCCAGTAGGATCTCTCCAATACAGGTTCTGGTTTGAGATGCGGAATTTGATGGCTTTCAATTTGAGAGACTTGGCATTTGTCTTCTTCACATCTGGTGGACATTCAAAATGTTGTAGAAAATAGATGATGTTTTTATACCAAGGTGAAGAGGAGTATTTTTCAAATACCTGTAAGATGTTTGGTCCAAGATGTATGATGGGTGCATATGATTGGGTGAAGATTTGATGCAATTCTAGCACCTTACAATTCAATTCTGATAGAAATTTGGCCAGTCCTTGTTCCTTGATCATCTTGGTGGGATTTATGTGCAAGTCATACTCCAACAGTTTGAGAATCCATTTTCCCCTTTTTCCCTCACTATCTGGCTGGACCAGAATTTCTTTAACATTGTTGTTAGGAACAAAGGATGTCATGCTAGACTGTAGCACATAAACCCTAAAGGATTTGAGGGCTTTGACCAGTGCATAAGCCTTCTTTTCTAATATATCATACTTCAGCTCAACATCTCTGAGAGATCTGCCGAAAAAGGCTATGGGTTGTTCATTCCCTTCTTCATTTTTATGTAGTAATGCAACAACAATGGTTTCTTCTGAAGAAAAGGAAAAGATGAAGAAATCTTTGGTATAGTCAGGATTGGATAACAGAGGGAATTCAACTAAAGCTTGCTTGATTGTTTGGAAATATGATTTTTCCTCCAAGGACCACTTTATCACACCATCTTTCTTCAACATGTTAGTAATAGGATCCAGAATTTCAATAAAATTTGTGCTCAAATAATCCAAGTACACATCCCCTCCTTCGTCCTTATAGGTTTTTTGTTCTGTAGAAAGAGAATCTTTAGATCCCTTCCCTATCTCAACACTTTTGTATCTATGATAGCCTAAACCTATAAATCAGATTTATTTCCAATGATGCTTAACTATAACAATAATTTAACCCCCAGACGCTTACCTTGTTATCTCATTCAACCTTGGTTGTAACCATGGGTTAGGATTTATAATGATGATCATGGGAATATTTATCCACCATAGATCTTTCCCCTTAGCCATGTAAGTTTTAAACCTGGGAAGTAAAGCAATGCATACATATTCTTAAGAAAAACAAAAATTAATCAATGGCGCATACACATAGTACTCAAATATTTACGCTGGAAGCCCTTAACCTAGAGAAAACCAACCTTCCTTGGTGCCACACCTTTCAAATCCTCATTGTATTTTATTCACCATTCACAATAAAATACATACAATGTTTTAGGTACTCCGTAGCTACCAAAACCCTAATCCTTTAATCCAGGATTAATTTAGAAAACCGCTAAAAATAGCAAAATCCGCTAAAATAGTAAAAAAAACCCAAAAATATGCAGTTGTCGAATCTGACGCTCCCCCACACACACATGCAAAGAATATAAAACATACCCAATATTCTCCCACTTTTTGTTTTCTTTGCATACATGGGTTCACAAGATTACATAGTCAACAATCAAGGGAAACAATGCCCATTGTAACTCTACACCAGGAGAACTTCTCTATGCTCACAGACTTTGTCAATGAATCTGCAACATTCTTCAAAGTGTCAACCTTTTCCAACAACACCTTCTTTTCTTCAACCATGTCTCTCACAAAGTGATACTGAGCATCAAAATTCTTTGTCTTTGAATGATAAGCATGGTTCTTTTCCAGGAAGATTGCACTATGGATGTCACAATCCAATATCACTACTTGTTGTACTAACCCAATACCTAAACACAATCTATGTAACCATACTTCTTCCTTGTTTGCATGAGTGGCTACCATGTATTCAACTTCTATAGTTGAGAGTGCCACTACAACCTGTGTTTTGCTCATCCAACTGATTGCTCCTCCAAATAGGTTAAATACATACCCACTTATAGATATTTTGCAATCCATATCTCCATCCTAGTCTGCATCAAAAAACCCATGTATGTCCAACACTCTTTCCAATCCTGGTCTTCCTTGGTAGAAAAATCCATAGCTGGTAGTTCCACACAAATACTTGAAGACCCTATTTACTACTATCCAATGGTCCTTCCCTGGTTTTGACATATACTTGATCAAAACTCCCACTACATGTGCAATGTCTGGTCTAGTACATACCATTGCATACATAAAACTACCAACTCCAGTAGCATTAAGAACATGGGACATGCCCTCTTCTTCTTCTTGTGTCTAGGGACACTGATCTGTAGATAACTTTATACCTATAGGAATAGGAACCTTGACCGATTTACTTCCATGCATATTAAACCTCTGCAATATCGTCTCAACATATTTTCTCTAATTCAACGAGAGTTTCCTTTTTTCATGATGTCTTTTAATCTCCATTCCCAGAATGAAGTTAGCAGCATCAAGATCCTTCATGTAAAATTTGGAGGATAGTTTTGATTTCATCTCCTTGATAACATCCATGTTATTTCTTACCAACAACATGTCATCAACATACAACACTACATAAATGAAGTGATTACTATCCTACTTGGAATATACACAGTGATCAACCCTGCTTCTCACAAATCCCAATCTAAGGATGTATGTGTCAAAATTTTGGCGACACATCCTAGGTGATTGGTTTAGACCATATAGTGACTTCTTTAGATTACAAACCAACTCTTTCTTTCCCTTCACTACAAATCCTTATGACTGCTTCATGAAGATTTCTTCTTCTAGATCCCCATGTAGGAATTTTGTATTCACATCCATCTGTTCCACTTCAAGATAAAAAGAAACAACAATAGATGAAATAAATCTAATATAAGTTAACTTGGCAACAGGAGAAAAAATCTCACCAAATTCAATTCCCTCTACCTAGGAATAACCTTTTGCTACTAATTGAGCTTTCTATTTCTCCACTTTTCCTTACCATACGCATTAAACATCTTCTTAAACAACCATTTCTACAAACATATTTTCTTCAAGATGGAGCTCAATAGATCCATACCTCATTCTTATCAGGCATCCATTTCTTCAACCATGGCCTTCTTTGGGAGTTTACTGTCCTTTGAATTCCTTGTTTCCCAGCCGGTTTGGGATCATCATCATTGATAGATAAAGAAAAATTATATGAAAATTAGGTGGGATATACCTTTCTAGTTGCCTTCTTTCCCTCAGTCTCCTCAATACCGGGTATGAGGTTTTTCTTCTTCTTCTTCATCTTCTTAGGTTAGTTGATTTTGCATCATTCAATTCAAACTCTATTTTATCGGGTTCTTCTTTCCTTGGTAGGAATTCCTTTGTTTGGGGTATCTTTCACCTCTCTGAAAACAACAACTTGTAAACCAATATTCTTGGTTTGGGTTCCAAAGAAGCTTATAATGTTCACACCATATTTATAACCAATAAATATACACTTTTCAACTTTATTATCGACACTCCTATTTCCTTTGGAACTGTACATGGGATCTATTAAACACTCATGGATGTTCAAGAGAGAGGGGGTTTCTTACTAGTCCAACCCTCATGTGGAGTTTTATCATCCATGCGTTGATGAGGGTGATCGATTGACCAGGATAACATGTTGTTACCACTACCTCGCCCATAATTCGTCCCTAAATGGGCACCACTTAAAGATGCTCCTTGATTTGTTTTTTCCTTAAGTGTCTTGTTCATCCTTTCTGCAACTCCATTTGTGATGAGATGTGTATGGAGTAGTCTTTTGCCTTTATATGTTAACCCTAATTTTGCCTTACTATATGTTATAACCCTAAATTTCTCTACACATGCATACCTGGCATTTGGCCCTCTTACTTGCATTTTTTCCCAAGCCATCACTAAGTTTCTTTTCTTAAAAACTCATTTTTTGAATATGTACACACCTTGCACCAATACTACCTGTGTACATATGCTTGCTACACCACTACAGCCCGCATACGTACGCATACTGCACCACTAAAAATCGCGTATACTTGCAAAAGTTTCAAAAATTAAAAAGTTGTAAGGAATTCATTGAGATTACGGGCTATTGGGTAGTTTCCCAACTAATCCACCACCTATAGCCCATCACCCAACCTAATAACCATCCTTTTGTCATATAAAAGGAGGTGTTGGGGTATCATTCCACATCTATACATAAGAATAGTGAAAATCTTCCCGTTTCACATCCCCTCCTTTCCCCAAGCATTTGCAGCCTTGTTGTGAGAATTGCCTCAGAATTCCTAATTTTTCCCTTTTTTCTCCATCAGAACCCATTTCATTTCCCAAGAAGAAGGTTGAGAGGAGAAAGATACACGGAGGCGCACTTGGAGCTTGGTGAAGAGGATCCGGGACCAGGTTCAAGGAGTAGTAGCCGAATTTGGTTGTAAGTGATCATTGTATTATCAATAAAATAACTACTTTTCCTGTCCCAAAACATGATGTGTCGAATGTTTGAATTTGATTTATGTTTTTATTCTAACATCTAACCCTTATTTATAAATGAAATGTATGCTTGTAGATTTCTTTTTGTCCATCTTTGAATGCAGGCCATCCTTGGGAGGATTTTTGCAGTCAGCGAAGCTATCAAGCGTGAGAGGATCGTCACTGGACACGGAGTAGAGGTACAATTACCTAATCCTTCTCAATTTTCTTTTCGTGTATGAGTCTGGGATATGTTTGGGGTAGTTAGAGAAGTAGGAGACTTTTAAATGGTTATTGATATGCCTACATTGTAAACCCTGGTGTATCCATGTGGGGAAACTCAACCTCCTATAACTCTATCCCTTACGATGGAGGTCATATACCTCCTCTGTCCCCCTCGCTTGGCGATGCTTTCCAGCAACCCGTCGGGATGAACACGAACTACAACTTGTTTGGAGCAGGCAGTCTAGGACCTTATTCTTACACCATGCCAATGGGATCCATTTTTTTCTCTTTGTTCGACACATTTGGTAATAACGCTTTTTCTTCAGCTACCATCTCAGCTGAGGGAAACCTTGGTTTTGGACAACAAAATCCTGTGCAGGGTACTATTCCTACACAGGGGGAAATTACAAGAGTTTTCGCCTAACAAGGACTTTGGAATCCTTGGCAGGGATCATTTCCCTCGTCAGGGATGTCGACCGGGAACAACCCCTTCCATGGTTAATGGAACCCCGAGCAAGGCTCAGTACCTTTGCCCGTCGGATCGGCAGGGGGAAACCCCTTCCAAAATATTTGGAACACAATGCAGGGAGACATCCCCGCCCAACCCTCAACGTCAAATTACAGGAATCGGTTGATGATGGCCCAACAAACGTATTTTCTGCATGCTGGTCAAGGCCATGGTATTTACTAGAACCCTAGCCAGCAACCCAACTTTTCCTGGAAACCTAGTGCTAGTCAAATTCCAGTCCCCCTTTTTCCTGTACATAGTACCTACCCCAAACTACCGTTTCAAGCAATGTTACACTTGCCAAACTTGTCAAGGTTGCTTAATGACCCGATTTGTCATGATCCGCATTTTCCCCCAATGCCGACTAAGTTTCCCTTGGATATCCCGAAATTCGAAGGCAAGCCTAGTGAAGACCTAGGTGATCATGTGATAACTTTCCACCTATGGTGCTTGTCAAACTTGATGCAAGACGACTCTGTACAGTTGCATTTGTTTCAACGCACTCTTATTGGGGGTGCCATGAAATGGTACATTGAGCTCAACTGCTCAAGATACTCTTACTTTAGCGATTTGGTGATGGTTTTCCTGAACCATTTCCAACTACCTGTGAGATATGATGTCGACACCGAATTGTTGACCAATTTTGAGCAAACTAAGGCTGATTATATCTCGGATCACATCCGAGAACGGAAGCGTATGAAGAGCTTGATCAAGGTACAAGTCCCACCGGCTTTCCTACTGGAGTGGTTCTTGAAGTCTTTGGTACCTAAGTTATCCAAGGACATTGAAACTTCGAGAGTGTTTTCAGAGCAAGAGGCGATAATGAGAACACAACAAATCGAATCGATATACTCTCAGTCTGGCTTACTCTATGAGGGTTTTCCATATGCGCCACGGTCCATCCTTGACAAGGCCATACAAAATTTCAGACCACATGTCAATGGTATAGTTGGTTCAACATGAATAGACTAGTGGCGTAGCGATGGGCTCTCCACTTTCCCCCATAGTTGCGAACCTTTACATGGAAGACTTTGAGAAGAAATCCTTAGATTCTTATCCCCTAAAACCACTAAGATGGAAATGATATGTTGATGATACTAATGTACTTTGGCCCCATGGGAAAGAAGAGCTAGATAAATTCTTCCAACATCTTAATAATCTATCCAAAGACATGAAATTCAGAATGGAACTCGAAGATAATGACACCATCCCATTCTTATACATACTAATCAATAGGAAACAAGACGAGAAACTTGGACATTCAGTCTACAGAAAAAAGACCCACACCGAAAACTACCTTCACGTCAGATCCCATCATCACCCCAACCAAAAATTAGGAGTCCTTAACACCTTATCCACAAGAGCCATACGAATTTCATATAAAGAACACCTAGAACAAGAGAAAAATCATCTTCACAAAGTCTTCAAGAGCATAGGTTACAAAGAAAACGAGATTAAGAATGCAATGAGGAAATCTCTAGAAAAAGAAAATAATAGAACTCAACAATGAAACAAACAAACCCCGAGCCCCACTGCCTACCTACCTTACATACAAGGAGTTACAGATAAAATTTCTAAAATCCTAAAAAAGAAAGATATTAAAACCTCATTCAAACCGCTTGATACCATCAAACAAAAAATGAGATCAGTAAAAGATGAACTTGACCAACTTAACTGCAAAGGAGTTTACAGAATAGAGTGTTCATGTGTCAAATGCTACATTGGAGAAAGAGGTCTCTCTTTTCACACCAGGATCAAAGAGCATGGTGTTTACATTAAGAATGAACGAACTCGTACCTCAACATTAGTTGAACACTCTCTCACAACAAAGCATCATATACGCTTAGAAGACACCATAATCCTAGCAAAATAAGACCACCTCCTTAAACACCGAATTAGGGAAGATATCGAAATCATTAAGAATCCCAACAACCTAAATAGAGACAACGACCACGAGATGAGTGATTGTTGGATCCCGCTCATTCGAGAAAGAAGACAATGAAAAGTTTTTCCCTAATACTTAAGAACCACATCTCTCAGGCTCTAGGTCTTAACCTTTTCCCTCCCCCGGACTTTTAATTAATCAACCTTATTTAATAACTAAAACTAAACTAAACTAACTAATTAATACCTATTAATTAATTTCTTAAATTAATCTCCTATTAATTATGTAAACACTATTAAATTAATTCTAATCTAATCCTAAAACTAACCTTATTAATATTAAACCTATTCAATTTATAACTAATTGATTAACTTACTTAAATAATACCAATTAATTAATTTCTTCTCCTAAATTATAAAAACACCATTAAATTAACTCTAATCTAATCCTAAACTAACTTTATTAATATTAATATCACTACCTTTTGTATTTAAACTAATTGCTACCTAAACTAGCATATAATATAACATTTATTTATTTTAATTTGAATTAACAAATCACTCATCACTTAAATATTAATTAACAATTATCTTATTATAGATAGAATTTTTAAATTTTTTTAGCAAACCCTAGGGTTTCGCCGAGCTGACTTCATTCCTCCTCCAACAGAATTTAGGTTCCTCCCCTCCACTTTAATATATATTAAGGCTCCTCTCTTGATTTTCCTCAGGCTTTTATGTCCTAAAGATGGATCCGAAAGATCGACATGTAATAATGAATACTGTGGTTCTTCCAAACATTTATGAACAAAACTCCCACCACAAAAATATTAATTTTCAAAAGGAAAGTCCATTGATCAGCTGTCAAATCAATTGCAACAATTTTCGATACAATAGACAATGACCAGCCAGACCTCTGGTTCGGCTACTCCCCCTATCCAAATGTCGGATGTACACAGTGTGCAGTCGATGAACCTAAAGGCCAACTAGCAGCTTGACGGAAAGAATAAACAACGAAACAAGAAGGGTAAAGGGGATAAGAAAACCAACAACAATGCTGGCGGGGGCAACACAGAGAAGAGAAAGTTGAAGTATCTGTGTAACCTTTGCAGAGAGGAACACCCGACTCACATGTGCCCTCAACTTGCTGAGGCCCAGAAGTTATTGGCGCAACAACAACCTATTGTGTTAACGAACCCATTTCCACATGGGAAAAATATGACTCAAGCCTCTTCGATGAGCGCAGATGGGGGTAGTCAGGGACCCCCCGCGTCTTCTAGTAATCCCTCGATCGTGAATGTTTAGATGATGAAAGGTGATGCTTATATAGAAACTAGGGCACATGATTATGGGATGTCAGAATCTGCTGAAAAGGATAAAGAAGTCATAAACCCGTTTGTTCCTCTCCAAATTTAGAAGACGATGGGTGAAATAATGACACACATCTCAAAAGGGGTGTTCAAGAAAGATTCTCATAATCCAAACGCGAGGGCTGCCCAAAACTACTCTGTGGTGGAGGATTTGTCACAAACCCCTTGCACAATGTCTTTTTTAGAGGTCCTCCAGAGCTTCCCTTTGTAGAGAAAGGCTCTTTTATCCACTTTGGGATCTGCAGAGACATGTAATCTAGGAATGATCATTCTCGATACGACTGACTTGAAACCTCATCTCCCATACCACGTTTCATTTTAGATAGTAGTGGCTTACACCATGAAAACTTTTACCCGAAATATTTTTCGTACAGTGGTTGATGAGGGTGCCTCGACTTGCATGATGTCATTGGCGTGTTGGAAGGCCATTGGCCAACTTGTATTGTCTCCGTCACCTACTCTTCTTACTACTTTCGACGGTCATTCTTTCAGACCACATGGAATCATCCCTTATTTCCCCGTGCAGTTAGGAGGAAAGACCGTGTGCATCGAAGTTGAAGTGGTCGATGTGACTCTCAACTACAACTTGTTGTTAGGAAGGATTTGGACTTATGCAATGCATGTCATGGTTGCCACAATTTTCGGGTCTTGTTGTTTCCACATGAGGGCCGAATCTTAACCATTGACCAATTGACCTTCTCCAGGCCTGACCCTTCATTTGGGGCATCCACGGTCCCAATAATTGATAACCCTTAGCCCGACATCGTCAACGTGGGGGTTGGTTCGTGCCCACATTTGATGGGTACTTTTGATTACCTGCCTCCTTCTGGCGATGTCAAGTTCATATCGGTTGTTCCCGACCAGCCTAGGGATGAAAATTTTCAAGTGTTGTCATTCCAAAAGACTTACTTTAACGATTCGTAGAATCCTCCTTCCCCATCGGCCTCGATGGAAGGGACAAGGAATCCTGGCATGGCCATGCCCTTGTCTATGGCAGAAGTTGCGTACAACATTTTCCAGCAAGCTTCGGCCAACCCTGATCCGACTCCCACAGAAGATTTAGATACAGTTCTCGAGCCTATTTGGGCTCAAGGTTCCCTCACCACTACAGATTCTTTAGAATTGGTCTTGCCCTCTCATGAGGCGATTATAGAGGCATTGACTGGTCTAGACAGACCCTGGTATGATCTCCATCATAGATATTATTTTCTCCCAGAGTTAAGAAGAATAGAGGCAAGTGAATTCATGTTGACTATGACTGGAGACAGGTCTTGTCCTGTTAATCCTATGGCTATGCACGCAATTTACGTTGAGGGTAATATGGAAACTATTGCCGAGAAAATACCTATTGACATCTTCAGAACCCCTGGCATCGTGGAGAATGTTTTCTTCGGAGAGGACTGCTCCCTCGAGGAGATTCAAATCTATAGAGACTTATTCAAATAATTCTGCGACGTTTTTTCCTGGTCTTATGAGGAAATTCCAAGCATCGATCCAATAATCATCGAACATGAGATAATGAATTATCTTGATGCCAAGCTGGTTAGACAGAAGCTTCATCCGGTGAATCCTTGAAAAGTAACAACTATTAAGGCTGAAGTAGAGAAATTGCTTAAAGCCAATTTCATCTACCCTATACAGTTGATGCAGTGGGTGTCGAATCCCATTCTGGTTAAGAAAAAACAGGGTACGATTCGCATGTGCATGGAATTTCGTGACTTGAATAAGGCTTGTCCAAAGGATAATTTCCCCACCCCATTCATTGATCAGATTGTCGATGAATGCACAGGTTGTGAGGTATTTTCATTCATGGATGGTTTTTYGGGATATAACCAGATTCAGATCAAACYCGAAGACCAACATAAAACAAATTTTATCTATTTGTGGGGTACATTTTCTTATCGTAAGATGCCTTTTGGCCTGAAGAATGATGGAGCCACTTTTCAGTGGGCCATGTCTTTTGCTTTTTATGATCTTAGACATATAGTCGAGGCTTGTCTTGATGATATATCATCTCACTCTTGCAAGAGATATGATCATCGCACACACTTCCGACTAATCTTTGAACGATGTCGCTACTATCAGATTCACTTGAATCCTAACAAGTGAAGTTTCTGCGTGACGTTGAGTCATCTTTTAGGTTTCATAGTTTCAACAACAGGGATCATGATCGATCCTCTTAAGGTTGAGGCGATAGTTCAGTTGCCTCCCCTGTGCACAGTCCCTTAGCTTCAAATATTATAGGGGAAAGCAAAATTTCTTAGGTGTTTTATCACAAACTATGTCGAGATCACTAAAGGGTTCATGCATTTACTAAAAAAGGGAGTCCTTTTTTGTTGGGACAAATCCGCTCAAAGCTCTTTTGAAGCATTGAAACACACCCTTACATCTTCCCCTCTGCTTCGGCCTCCCAATTATAATAAATATCTCTTATTGTACTTGGTCATTGTAGAGTCGACCATTGGTATGGTCTTGGTTCAAGAGGACAATCTACTCGAAGAGCATGTGATTTATTACCTGAGCCAATGCCTAGTTGGACCATAACTCAACTACTCCCATGTTGAGAATCTTGTGTTAGCAGTAGTGCATGTTGTCCAGTGGTTCCGTCATTATATCTTGCTTTGCAAGACCACCATCATTGTCATTGTGAATCTGTTTCAATACGTGTTGACACGACGAGTCATTGGCGGAAAGATCAGTAGATGGATTTTTATCCTCCAGAAATTTGACTTGTATTTTTTTTCCACGAAATCCAAAAAGTTGTTGGTATTTGCGAAACTTATTTCAGAACTTTTGATCGAATCAGGTGATGTTACGCCCGAAGAATCACCTATTAAATTCAATATTTTTCTGATCGCATCTTCAGACGCCTAGTATGGAGATATACTAGTCTATCTCTAGAATTTGAAGTGCCCCGCTTCTGCTTCTCGCGACGAGCGTCGACGAATTTTCCATCAGGCACAAAACTATCTCATACTCGATGACACTTTGGATCATCAAGGTGAAGATTTTATTCTTCATCGGTGCCTTATACATGAGGAAGCGAAAGTCATTCTTAATGACTTCCACACTAGAGAATTTGGTGGTCATTTGTCTTGGTTGGTAACAACCCAAATGATTCTACGAGCCGGTTACTTTTGGCCTACGTTATTCAAGGATTGCATTGAGTTGGTCAAGAAGTGCCACCCGTGTCAGATCTTCTCTCGAAAGATGAGGGCACATCCTGCTCCCATGTTTCCCATCATTGTTGTAGGTCCTTTCACCAAGTGGGGGATTATTTTTACCACATGTCACCCGGATTCATTGAGGGGGCATCATTATATCATCATAGTGGTAGACTACAAAAAGTGGGTCGAGGCTATGCCAACATTTAACAATGATGGTGAAACAAAAAATCTCTTCATTTTTAACCAGATAGTAGCATGGTTCGACATCCCGAAGGAGATTGTCATTGACCATGACAGTCACTTCCAGAACAAAATGATGTCTGAGTTAACATCAAATCTTGGGTTGAGGCAAGAGAATTCATCACCCTACTACCCATAAGTGAATGGTTAGGTCGAAGCTGTGAATAAGTCCCTCAAGAATATTCTGCAACGAACGATAAATTCTGCCAAGTCAAATTGGAATTTGATGTTGTACTCATAGTTATGGCCCTACCGAACGTCTATAAAGACTGCCACTGGTTTCTCACATTTTCAACTCATTTATGGGCTGGAAGTAGTCTTGCCTATAGAGTGCCAGATCTCGTCTTTAAATTTGGCAGTAGAGTTATTGCCAGACACTTCACCGCTTGAGGAATGCCTATTATATCTCGAGTAGCTTGATGAGAAACACCATGATGCAGCCTTGGCTAACGATTCTCACAAGAAATGAGTCAAGTGTCAATATGATCGGTCCATTTTTCCTCATATTTTCTCCAAAGGCGACCTTGTCCTAGTCTACGACCAAGATAAGGATCCCCTGGGGGCAGGCAAGTTCAAACCCATGTGGTTAAGACCTTTCATTGTGAAAGAAGTCCTAAAGAAGGGCACTTATCATCTGGTTGACTTTGAGGGAAATGATTTGGCAGAGCCTAGAAATGGGCTCTACCTCAAGAAGTATTACTCGTAGGTTGGTCGCCTGGGTGACTTCTTGTACATATGTATATTTCTTATACAGTTAGTTTTTGTCTTTTAGTTTTATGTATGTGTTGTTATTTATGTCATATTTTTCACTATGGCAGATGTCAAGTGAATTAGAGGTGTTCTTTGGGTTCATGGATGATGCTAGCCGACACACTCGAAGGCTTGCTTCCGCAACTTGGGTGATTTTTACGCATTAAGTCCAGTTGCTATCTTCTGTAGGTATCTGTCTAGGTGACGCTACAAACAATGTCACCGAGTACAGCGGAGTGATAGATTTGTTTTGTGACGCTTTGTTCCATGGTATCTCTCACCTGTGGGTCTAGTTAGATGATCAGCTGGTTGTGTCCCAATTAAATGGGGTTTACCATGTTTATGATCCTACTTTACTCCGACATTTCCTTAGTGTACGTATCTTAGAATGATGCTTTGATTACATTACGTATATCCATGTTCCTAGGATATTAAATCAAATGACAGATACTCTAGATAATCAAGTGTTAAATTGGCATATTGCACACACATAAAAAGAAGCACACACATACACATGTACATACATTTGTAAAAATGTGATCCATAAGACATATAAAAAGATGTAAATATATATATATATATATATATATATCTTGAAAAGTATTAGAGTACATAGGTGGGCACAAACGCCTAAAAAATAGTGATATGGTATACATCACAGGGCTTATATCCTAAAAAAATACAAAAAGTTCCCTCGACACATTATAGTCCTTCCTATCGAAGCTCGGGGCCTATTGACCTTGTTGTAGTGAACAACGACATTTTCCAAACACCAGAAGAGTTGGACCCAAGTCCGTGGCACCCCAACTACATGAGGCTGCATCAATGGCGAGAGATCCTCGATCTGGTCCATGGGAACTAAACGAGTGAGCGTGGTGAGGTTCCACTCCACCCGTCTCAAAACTCTCTCAGCCTCTCCGGCTGGAGGTCCCCCTGTGGCTGCTGGTCCGATGACTGCTACTGGTACTGCCTATAGTCGAGGACACCACCTAGTCCTTGAGAAGTCTGTCGGGTGCACTGGTCCCACATATGTACATAATAGATACATAATTTTCAAATACTTTGATGCATATAAATAATGATATATATAAAAGAAACTAAAAATTAAATAAATTTAAAACACACGTACCTATCTCTCCTCGCTCCTCTCCAGGATGTACAGGCATGTCTGGATCCCTGGAAACTTTGATTCCAGCATAGGGGTAGTATTCTATCACTGGAATATGTCATTCCCACCAGTCGAAGAACTTTTCATCGAAGTCCTCTATGGTCCTCCCTCCCCCTTGTCGTGGCAGCAATGTCGCCCATATACACACCACTGGGAAGGAGGCCACATGCCCCCGTACAGTCTCTCTAGGACTTAGACTAGGTACCCTGGTGCAAACGTCCTACCTCTGCCTCGGTAGGTTCCACTGACCTCTTGGTATAAGGATCATTCTTCTATTCTTGATGAGCTGAAATGGATCTTTAGTTCCCTTCTAGAACCTTCAATGAACAAATCCACAGGTCCAAATGCAAACTTAGCCCAAGTGAACTACACCAGGCATGAGCTCCCTCCATGTGACCATGACCCTATGACCACAAGCCTACACAATAGATGCATCACATTTAGTGATATCAGGGCTTTCATTCCAATACACCCGACTCCTCCAAGTCCCGAAACCTAAAATAGGGCTTAACAAGCTCTAGCTCCTCCCTTCGGTTCTTTCCATGTGACTATGTCCTGTGATCACCGGATGAGCCCAAAAGGCGCTCATCACATTTCACATATCGATGATGTGGAAGTCAAGGAATTATTTCCTCCCAACTCGCGATACCCGAATGCTGATAATTCCCCGTTGGACTATCAATGGTCCAAGTCTCTCCTCAATCAACAGTTGTGATTAAATCACAATTTTTCCTATCATGAGTTCTCGCTGCTCCCTCCATTGACTTTCTTCTGTAGCAAGTCAGTGAAATGATGAACTCTTGCCATGTGTCCTCTCCGATGGATGACCATGATGATGTCGACTCTTCTCCTTTCAAAACCTATGACTTATGTGGACCTCTTCCACACGTCCTATGAAAAGGGATGGTTGCGATGATGTCGAGACAACCGACAACTTGGATTCAAACTAACGATTCACCTTTCGTGAGTTTGGGGGATTCTTCACTCTCGTTCTCCTGGTAGTTTATTCTCTAATATATGTGGATCTATACCATGCGTCCTCTCTGATGGATGGTTCCGATCTAATCAGAACTTTGATGAGTCTAGTCTCCTCTGCATACACAAGTTTAATCCTCGTGCGTCTTCTTTCGGATTTGACAACTATCGGTCCTCTGTGCTTAGATATGATGGTACATACCCGTTTCCTCCTGTGCACTCTTCTGTGCGTCTGGATGTGAAGTTCAACACTCCAGATCTCATCTATCCAGCTGATCTATTGGAAATTGTTTCTCTTCCTCCTGAGATTTCACTCCTTCTCTCTTCCCTTAGGATGTTTCCACACTTTGAAGGTCTCACCCATCGATATTTCTCTTGTGAGCCCTGATCCTTTGGGTCTCATATGCATTTCTGGAAACACTACCTCTCCTGAGCTTGGTCAAATTGAAATTTGACGTCGGCCCTAGCACCTTCCTTGCGTTCTATGTGCAGCTTCATGCTATCTCTCCTAAGCTTTGTCAGAGGCTTGGACTTTGAAGAGCCTCGGCCTGTTGTTCCTTTCTGTTGGAATTCTATGCGCAAAGGCACTATTCCTTCTGAGCTTTGATGACTCGAATTATATAAGGGACTTGGCCCCTTGTCTTTCCCTTCGAAGGGAAATTTTGTGCCTTCATGGAAACCTCTTGCTCAAGCACACCTTGCTGAGCCTATAGAGTATTCAACAACTCTGCGAGGGTATTCTCCTATCTATGAACTCAAAATAGAGTTCTTCTGTGCACTCTATGCACTTTCTCGATGCCCTCCTGGCAGAACTTTACAGAACCTTCAGTGACTCTATCTACTCTCTGTGCCTTCCTCTGCAAAGTATTACCTCCAAGGTGTTTAGAAACCTTTAGGATTATCCTTATGAGTATATGACTTCATCTGGTGTGCCCTCCTGGAACGTCTTTTCCTGAACTCTGCAGAACTCAGATGTGCACTCTTTGCACTGGCTTATAGAGTCCTCAGTACTCTGTCATTAAACCCCTTGCATGAAGCCACAAAGAACCCAGACTGGAAAATCAAAGAAACTCCTGAATAGATGAGAGAATCTATCTATCCCTACAGATGGCATCTAACATACATCTACAACATAAAATGCATAAAATACGTTCATTCATAAACACATAAACACACAAAGAATCTCATGCAGGAAAAACTACTCTTTTTATTATTATGAATGCCTGATTACAATGTGTTCGAGTTCTGACTGCAACAGAGTCTTGACTCTCTCTTCTCTTTCTGTCCTCTATTCTAATACACTAATACTAGATAGAAAATAATAGATCTTTTTACAAAAGAGGGGCTCCTCGACATAGATTATTTTAGGGGCTAAATTTCGCAAATGGGCTAATTTTTCATGGTTTTTCCCAAAAACAAATTCACCAATTTCCATTTTTTCTAAAAGAGATTCGCCCAAATTCCATAGAATAAAATTATTTTACCTAAAAATAGCCAAAATTTTATAGAAACTATATAAAATCCTTAGAAATTTGAATATTTTAAAAAAACTATCGCCAAACATTTTACATTTTCAATATTAAGGACTAGTAAGATTATCCCATGTTTCTACATTTTAATATAAATTTCCATTCTTAAAATCATCCCTGCTCCTCGAGCTCTTCTCTCCAATCTACCTACTCTCATTAATTCACATTGAATTACATTCAATGGTTGTCTAGTCCGGATCGGATCTAGATCTCATCCTGTCAACCATTAAAGGTGACTCTATATACAACCTACACAAAAACATGGCTTGGATCTACCAGCCTTACAATCATTTAATTCACTTAATTTCAATTTGAAATTTAAAATCGAGAGAGATGGCACCTCTCTCCTCCATTGAATGTGCGCTTTGACGTGTTGTCTAGCTAGCGCGTTTCTGGGGTGAAGCGATGCTCCTGCATCATACCCTCTGAAAGAAGAACGAGAAAAAATGGTACCGAACCCAAATTTCTTGTTGTTGCGCTCTCGACACTCTATAAGCTTCCTCTTCATGCAGTCAAGCATGGTCATTCTCCAGTCGAATATTTGTACATCTAGGCACTGCATTGCATAATACATGTGCGCCTGGGAGGCCTAGTGTAGGCCTGCTGCCGGATCGATGATCACCCAATAATAAAATGATCACACCGGTGACAAGTTGGTGATCTTACGGATCAGGCACACGAGAACCACTGCTTTCACCGATTGCCGGCCTCGTAATGCATCCCAATGTAGTCGACAATGTTGAAGGGCCCAGGTGCATGCGAGGGTTGATTAGTTCCCCTCTCCTTGAGAGGCCAATCCCGAAAATAAATGTCCTTAGTCATTGGAGTCAGCGGCGCCCACAGAAAGAATGAGCAGCCTTGCATCAAGTGCGATAATATACCAAGGCATTCCCGGTGCTTTAGGTTGTGCCATCATGAACAGACATTGGTAGAACTTCCATAAACCGCATTGTTTCAATGCGACAATAACAGCCATTGTTTCAATGCAGTGATAGAAGCAGGGTCCTCATCGACCAAGATATTGATTTCCTCATGTTCCCTCTCCCTCCAGTGGACATACATCCAATTCTAGGACATTTCAAAAGGGAGCTATCTCTTGCATGTTGATTTTTCCACACTTTTGAGGGTGTACACAAGTTGTCCTTAGACAACCCGCGTACACGTAGGGACACCCTTTTTTAAGAGAGCGCCCCCCCCCAAAAAAACTAAAAGAAATGCATAAAAGAAGTATTGAAATGCAAGAGGGATGATTTTATACTTACTTGGTCCGAGTGGAAGTTCGTTTTGTCTTCTGAAGCTCCTGGAATCAAATATTTTAGCAAAGGGGTCTCTTTTACCTTTTGGTTAATTTTTCAAATTGCAATGGTGAAAATGAGTTGTCAGCTTCTATTTCCTCATGATAGAAGCAGGGTCCTCATCGACCAAGATGTCGATTTCCTCGTGTTCCCTCTCCCTCCAGTGGACATACATCCAATTCTAGGACATTTCAAAAGGGATTTATCTCTTGCATGTTGATTTTTCCACACTTTTGAGGGTGTACGTGAGGTGTCCTTAGACAACTCGCGTACACGTAGGGCCGCCCTTTTTTAAGAGGGCGCCCCCCCAAAAAAACTAAAAGAAATGCATAAAAGAAGTATTGAAATGAAAGAGGGATGAGTTTATACTTACTTGGTTTGAGTGGAAGTTTGTTTTGTCCTTTGAAGCTCCCAAAATCAAATCTTTTAGAAAAGGGGTCTCTTTTACCTTTTGGTTAATTTTTCAAATTGCAATGGTGAAAATGAGCTGTCAGCTTCTATTTATAGACCTTTTTGGCCCTTTTTGCCACTTTTTTGAATCCCTTTGCTATTTTTTCTGGCTTGAAAATCATTTAATTTGGTTCTTGATTTTCTTATTGGATGTTACGATGCACTTTGCCTTTTGGTTTGGTAACTTTTTTGGGAGATGGGTCACTTTTAAAGGTCCTTTGGTAAAAGTCGTTTTTCCAACTTTTTGCATATAAGTTAGGTTTCCACCTCCACTTTCTACATCTCATTGTCTTTTCCTCTTTTCCATAGGATCGATCCCACCGAAGTGCGACACGAAACCGTCATTGCTGGTTTAGAAGTGTCGTAATTTAGTGGTAGAGCCTACCTTTACATGGATGCCCTAGATAAATCCTTGTTGCATTTTGGCGTCCATGCTATCTCCAATGACTTTAGGCTCGGGATCCCTTGTTAGTCCTGTTATGATTACGAGTTTGAACCTCATTCGTCGGATGCACCATCACTCTTTGCCTCACCCTCAGGACTCCCAAAATGATCATGCTTTTTTGTCTTTCAAGCTCACTTTGAAAACTGAAAGAAACAACCAATGAGACTATATTTATGCTTTTCAATATTGTCTCGATTCACTAACAAAGTAACCTCTTGGATTTTTCTTTAAGCTCTTTTCAGACTCTCTAAAAATGAAAAGATTGCCAAGCGATCTTGTTGTCCTTCACGCTTGCCAAACTAAAACTTGAAGGCACGTCTGTCCGACGATAGTTTACCCTTTTTTCGGTATGGATGGTTAATTTTATGAACAAAGGTATACTCTAGGAACTTCGGTTTGCTAGAAGAGTATTCCAAGGTATAAGTTTAACCCTTTTTCAGGCTCGAGGGACTAAATTTACAAAAAAGGAACCCCCACGGAGTCCATAGTTAAGCTCTTTTCAGACTCCCTAAAATTGAAAAGATTGTCGAGTGACCTTGTTCCTTCACACTCGTTAAATTGGTCCAGAAGAACATCCCCCACGGAGTCCATAGTTAAGCTATTTCTAGACTCCTTAAAATTGAAAATATTGCCGAGCGATCTTGTCTTTGTCACACTCGTTAAAATGGTTTTGAATAGACATCTTTTCGGTGCTAATTTACACCTTTTTTTTGAACTGACTAGTCTATTTTCGAAAAAGGTACCCAAGTGGAGTCTTCTTTTACATTTTTCAGACTCTCTAAACGTGAAAAAACCACCGATCTTACCTTCTCTGGGCTCATTAAAATTACATTGAAGGGGGTTTCATTGTGTCTTTCTAATCACGTTTGCATATCTATTTCTTTGGCCTAAATCCGGCTCCATGTTGCTCTCAACCAAACCTTTGAAGCATGCCTTATATGAAAGACTTGTAGCACTTTGCGTCTGCGACCTGACACCTTGACCCATGGAAGAATTTTACCGAGTGTCCTTTTCCTACACATGTCTCCTTGCTCTGAGAATTAGTGTGTTCCTTGCTCTTGGAACTAGTATGCTTGTGACACTCATTCCTCCTTTGTAACGTAGCATTATTTTATTCTTTTTCAAGATCTTTAAAAAATTGAAAAATACAAAAAAAATAAAAAAAAAACCCCAAAAAGAGGGGACGGGAAATATATATTATTTTTTGGGAGCACAATGAGTCGCCCTTGGACAAAGCACATCCTTCCGTTTGTTCGTCAAGATTTGGGATCTAATAAGACCTTAGGAAGTTGTTCTCACTACATAGAGTTGTGCTCTCCACCGTTTGGTTACTCTTCCAAACACATGGAGAGTTTGTGTTGCCTCCTGCATCATGAAATTATGTCAATGTCATGCTTTCTGAGTATGATTATCTTTCGTGCTCTTGTCCAAGAGAAGTTTCACCCAACTTGATTCATCCTTTCTGCAGTTTGTCTCTTGACCTTATGCCCGACCATCCCAAAAGTCAAATCAAGTCCTCGTTCGAAATCATTGAAGTTCTCTGCCTGATCATTGAGATCCTCTTGTATTTTCCTAACGAGTCATCGAAGACCTCTGGGTAGTGAAGTTGTACACTCAAATTACACTCTGTTGGCAACCCTACATAATTTTCATTTTTAAAGTAACAAATGAAAATTCCTGGAGCTGCCTATGCCTCATCCCATAAATATTGCTATTTGAAGGTGACTATTCGGTTGTAAAGAGTATGTTTTGATTGTTCCTATTTATTTTTTATCTTGCGTTTTCCATGCTTCATTCATGACTGAAAGCATGAATGAAGCATTAAAACTGATAATCGTATTGTAAGTGTATCTAAGGCTTAGTCTTTAGAAGGGTCAATATGCTTACAACTCTTTTAATGAATGTTGTTTTTCTTTGAAGCTTATCATATATCAATGAAACATTTGTTTTGAGTTTCTCTTGGACTATAAGATTATATTTTGGAGCCTTTGTATACCAAGAATCAATTGGAAAATGGACTATAGGCTTGTTTCATTTAAAATTCTTGGTGAATCGATTTTGATTTTAAATTTTTGATATGCTTTTAGCTTGTAAAACACATCTTCTCCTAACCTTTGCAAATTGACTTCACCCATAACATGTCATGGGAATTAATCATACCACAATCATACTCTGTACCTCATCTTAGCTGGAAGGTAGAAGTGATAGGCCTCTCATGATAGATCAAGGTATGATGTTACACTCTGTACCCAAAACAATCATCAACAAAGATGCCCAAATTTCGTGTGCGAAACCCTTATGATTACATTATGGCTTTGTTGGTGTAATTGCTCATTTTGCTCCTTTGCTTTTGGCTCAGAATTCCCTCTGTTGCTACTGCCTCTTAATCCCACAGTGAATTTGGGTCGCTCTTGTAACCCTCTTTTCAAACCCTTATGGCCCCTGTCGTCAGAATTGAGACAAATGGCTCCCAAACTTTGCTATTGTATGATGATGCGAGTGAGGATCTGAAGAGTCTAGGTTGGGATGTGTTTATCAGGAAATTCCAGGGCTATAACTCACAAGTGGCCAAATATTTCTCCCTCACATTTGATGGATGCAGAGCCAAGGTGGGTGATATCGAGTTGGAGATCACTGAAAAATTTCTGAGTGAAGCAACGGGCCTCCCCCTCACTGGTAAAAAATGGTTTAAAAACTCAAAGTTGGATGAGGTACCATGGAGTATGTTCATCATCTCTCGATAAATTCAATGCTGTGACAAAGGTATTCTGATCTCCTTACTCAAGGTTAGATGGCATGGTTTGTTGGCAGTTTTAAGACAATTTGTCACCTATGAAGGCCGTTTTGGCTTGGTGTTCCTTTACCACATAAGATCGTTGATGCATTTTATCGGTTTCCAATTAAACATGTCATTTTACCTATTAAGAAGTTTGTATAAAATGGAAAAGAGGTATAAGAAACAGAGCTTGGATTCAAGCCTTTTTCACCATGGGTTGATAAAATTATTGATAGTTCATCATTTGAAAGTGCTCGGTGAATATTGGGATAGTTTCATAGCCCATACTGGTTTCATTACAGTAAACCCTCTAGAGACTCCTGTAATGGATAAACTGATGATAGAGAAGACTCTTATTCCCCCAAGTGACAGGCTAGATTTTTTGTGTGAAAACCTTTGTGAAAAGGCTACGCCCGATCATCCTTTCTGTGAGAAACAGGATACTAGTCCTAGGGTTATTAAAGCTCCTGAGAATGCACATCTTGTTTTCCCTAATTCCACTGTAAAAACCAACAAAAAACACCAACACAAATAGTCAAAGAAAAATCAAGAGGTAGGGTTTCGTAATAAGAGGCATGGCTGACTCATTTCAAGGAGTTTGCGAAATAAATCCAAAGCTCATGTGAGCTCGATCGATTCGATCGAGATCCATGACGATTCTGACTCCGAGATCAAGAGGTTTATGGCACAAGAAGATCTGAATTTCTCTAATCCAAATCAACCATTCGATTTTGTGAATAATCTCCCACCATGTTTGAAAGAAAGCAAGGGATTTACAAGAATTAAACTCGGTCAAAGGCTGACAGTGGATAGTGGTAGTGTTTTAACACATAGTCATGCGTTTCCTCAACCGATTGCCCCTGTTGTACATTGTGAAGTGTGTTTACATTGGATAGGTTAGTATTACACATACATCCCCATCCTTCAATAAAATATCAAGGCTCTTACGAATCAAAATGACTCATTAACAAATGAAAACCGTGAGCTCAATATCAATGTACAAAGACAAGGAAAACGTTTAAAAAGGACTGACAATATCATAATAGAAAATGTTGATAGTGTCAACGTCGTGATCAACTCTAAGATATTGTGATTCGAATTTGGTTATCAGTTGAATGGTAAGATCGGTTTTTATCTTATTTGTGCTTTTATTGTTATTTTTCTAATTAATCTAGATTGATTTAGATTTTTGTTGTTAATAATAAGACTGGCTACAAAATCGAGAGATTTTGTAGCCAAGTCAATTCTCATATAAAATTTGGAAATTGTTAGTTAAATAAATATCTGATTTGTTCATTTCATTTTTTTAGGATAAGATGTGTTTTGTGCTGATCTCATAAGATGGAGCATTGTTGGACTTAGTTAATTATCCATCTCTTTTGGCTTATTTTGTAAATCAAAACAAAACTTTCATAATTTTGAAGATCCAGTTTGATATTAAGTGGCTTTTTTTAGACCCTCTATTTTGTAACTTTTAGATCCTTTTGAGATCTGATCCTATCTTAGAAGATAGGATGTTTAGCTTACCTAAACTCTTTAAATACTCTGTATTTTGTAATGGAGAGGGACCTTGGCTGAGAGCAAGAGATGGACTATTGATTCCAGAACTTAATGAAACAACATTTATGCATTTTGGCTTTAGCCTTTTGTTTATAATGTTGTCATTTATGTTTTGTTACTCCCACTACATGTATAGGTCGAATATCTTTAGATTAAATGATCAGTGATGTGCATGATGTTATATTATAAATACCATCTATAATTTGCTTCTCAAAATATATATGCCGTGATCATATCTCCAATTAAATTGATAGGATTTATATTTGAGTTTTAATCAGATGATGAAATGCATAGATTACTTTCAGGTTTATCTTATTGTAATCATATACAATTATGAGATCACAGGTTTATGTTTGTGTTTCCTCTTCTGTCATTGAAACCTAAGTTTCTAATACATGTTTTAAATTTATTTAGAACATTCACAAGGTTCCTTGTAGATTTCTCTCTTGGACAGGGCAGTTAGATGTTCTCCACTCATGCAGATTCTTGGATACACCTCACTAACTCACTAACAGGTTATCTCCTTTGTATTTTTCTATCATTTACTTATCACTAAAACTAGATCCTCGATAAAGTCAAATCTCGCCTTAGAAGAGCTCAAGAAGACACAGCGCAAGCCACTCAGGCTTTGACACAAGTACAGAGCACACTTCTAGAACAACAGAGTAAGGAAGAATGGGAAAATATTTCCCTGCAAGCGACGTGGGATGAAGAAAAATCCCAGTTACAGCAGAGAAAGGAACAATTGCTAGTAGGGAAACTTGAAGTACAGGAAAGGGTTCACAAATCACTTCGCTCTGTGACAGTCATAGAAGTGAAGATTGAAGAACGTGTCCCACAGCAGGTGGAACAACTTGAAGAAGTAATCCAACAACTTCAGCAACGCATCACATATCTGGAACTTCATACTATTCCTGAGACTCTTCAAGAAATAAGAGACCTAAGGGAGGCAACTTCCCGTAGTGCAGTTGGCCGATTAAAAACCCTTACCTTGGAATGCAAGCAACTGAGCACTAGAAGCACCCAGAATTATGAGAATCTCATAGAGAAACCAGAGTTGTAGGCATTGGAGGCACAACTCCAAGAATCAAAGCACTAGAAGATACGCTATAGGCGCAGCTGAAGGCCTTGACCCCAGTCGAAAGAATGAAGAGATTTACAGAACAATGCACCACCCAAAAACAGGTACACACACTGCAAAGTAAAGTGATGGAAGTCTCCCAACGACTTCAACCAATCCAAG
Source organism: Picea sitchensis (assembly GCA_010110895.2). NCBI lineage: Eukaryota > Viridiplantae > Streptophyta > Pinopsida > Pinales > Pinaceae > Picea > Picea sitchensis. The sequence goes on along the minus strand of SNQJ01S0122481.1, from coordinate 6,311 downwards.
AAAATGCATGCCAACTGTTCACTGAAGTTGAAATCAAGGGAGCCGATCTTGAACAGGTTGTCATCACCATAGAAAAATGCCTGGAAGGGCCAGTAAATGATGTAGTGATCCAGGAGTTCACTGAGCAAGAGGTTGTCACACTACAGTAGGTCGAAGTAGCTTGAGCCAATATCGAGGCATTTGAGGTGAAATTAATCAAACCAGATTGACTCGGGATGAGTCACAGGTGAGTGTTGGGGGCCTGTTGGCCCTTGACTAAGTTTTGAGGAACACTTGGTCATATTTGACCATTTTTGGACTTCAAAAGCCTGTCAAAGGTGGAGTGCTAGACAAAGCAGATATCACGGGATCTCGGTCCACTTTTGGGCCCTTTTAGGGTTTTGGGTTAATGTAATGGGAAAGGGATGTCGGCCCGTGGGTTTACCCATGATTAGGCCCACTTTTGTAATGTATAAATAGGAGGATAGGCAATGTAAGAAGTAGTAGATGTGATTGCTTAGTGAAATTGGTAGTGCATCTATGTGATGTTGAATAAGTTCTCTGTGTGAAATGTGTAAGGCTTGCAAGGCTAAGTGAAAGTTACTGTGAGGTTTCTATAGAGAGCTAAATGATGTAATGCAAGGAAGAAGGATCTAGCAAGCTGCGCAAATCTTTTGTCCTATGCGAAGAAGGGTTTTGGAGGCTTTGTGCTTGTAACATATTGAAGACGATAATAAAGAAGAAGATCTTGTGGACGTAGCCCCAGGGTGGGGGTGAACCATGTAAATCAGTGTGTTATGCTCTGTGATTTGATTCAATGTGTTTTTTCTTATGCTATGTGCTTTGATATATCCACTTATGCTCTATTCTTCTTAGATATATATGATTRTTAGATATGATKTGTATGAGGATGTTTAGTGTTGATCTACTAGATCTGATCTGGGTTAMTATGGTTAAGTACTGAAATACTATAGATCTAAGTGTACACTGCGATGCTTTGTGCTATCTATGAAGTAGAATAAGGGTTGAATATTGACGAATTATCGATGCTAAGTGCTCTGTAAATGATATAATCACAGATCTGTGTCCCAGCTAAGGTTGCAGAAACCTGAGTCTTGCAACCACCCCTACCTCTACCTCGGGTGAGACTTCATATGCTTCGCAGGTGTTTCTGAAAGGGACGGTAGTTAGGGCTTTGTTGGTGCACTCTCGAGCATTGAACCCTAGGTCTGCCCCTGTGCCAATATTTCCTGAGACATTTTTACCCAGTACTCGACTAATTTCCTTATGCAATCAAGACTTCTTTCATTCAACACTCGAATGTCATGTTCTTCTTTGTCTTGGCCCTGTTGGACCGCACCAATGTAGTCGACTCTCTCTACCTCTTGTTTGATTTCTCGTACCACCGCTCCATATCTTTACATGTTGCAAGCACCATGAGGGTGTCCTCTTACAGCTCAACTATCCTTGCTGTGAATAGGTGTCACTCGTCTGTGAACTTGATGTAGGCCTCCTTGAATTCATTTCTTAGTTACACCGTGGCCTGTGTAGTGTCTTGGTAATACTTCGCCAAGTGGTGCAAATGTTCCAATTTCTTTAAGGAGACGTACAAATACTTTTCATCTCTTTTATCTCTATCCAGGGTGGCATCTGTAATTTCCATCCCCATGTCGATGAGTTCAGACATCTTAGCCTGTTCTGTGTTGATAAGATGTTCCTCGGTTTTGATGAGGATGGAGTGATCTAAAGTGATCCTACTCTTCTTGGTGGTTCTCTGGACGATACCCTTATTCCTTCGATCATAAGCTATGGCATGTATTTCATCTACTTCATCCATGGGTTCAGGAATCTGTTGATCCCCCCATGTGAGTGTGTTTCCAAAACTTCTGTTGGTGTACACTTGTTCAAGGTTGGGTTCTTGAACTTCCTCATTTTTCTCTGAAGGTCTGGCTTTTGTCTGTCACTCATCGGGGGCTTGAGTACTGAGTGAAATAGAGGTGTCAAGTATAGAATTGATACTTACCTGTTCATCGACCATTGAAGTGTCGATTTCCTTTTGCGGGGCTTCCTCCTTTGGGTTGTCCAACCTTGAATCATCCTTCAGACTGTCTATTCGGGTCTCCAGTGCATTGGTCATCTTAGTGTCTAGGACACTCTTGACTGCTTTCTCTTTATGGGACCTCTTGAATTTGGGCATCGTGAACAGGAGAAGATGTTTTCTCAGGTCCCTTTTATTCTTCTATATGCATAGGGGTCCTAAGAGATAACTCTGGGCTTTCATCGTCATCATATATCTTTATCAACTTGCAGAGGGGGTCTAATGCACTTGTTTCCACTTATACCCTAACTATCTTTGACTGATATGAAACACCTGTCGGCGAACCGACCAGTGGAATTTTGAATTTAGGGTCATCTAACCCGACGATTTCATTAACGTCTATCATTTTAGGGCTTCTTGGGTCTATCTGGATTTCATCCAGGTTGTTGGAGGGAGCACTGAAATCTTGATGAGGTCTGGATTATCTCGCATCTGATCCATTATCTGTTGGGCCTATTCATACATGAGTAACCCTCTCTCTCGCGCATCCTGAGCCTCGGGGAAATTTCTTTCTTGTATCGGGGCTACCAGAGGAATCTCTGTTGTTTCGGCCACTACCATTTCCTCTCTGGCTCTGAGGGCTCCTTAAGCCAATTTTTCTATGATTTCCACTTGTTCATCCAGGCTCATAGCTTTGAACTTGGTCATCCTGGGGTTGGCCATCCTTGCCACCACTTTCTCCCAATCTTGGGCATTTTCGGTGAAGACCTCATCTTCGAATTTGCCATGAGAATAAGGCCAGTAGGAGAACACTTGTGACATGTGCTTCGAGACTAAACCCCTTAGGTCATGTTTGAAAAAATAGATGGTCTAGAATCAGAACTCCAATTGGCTCATTCCTTCCTACTTGTGTTGAGTGGTGTCTTTTACTAGGTAGAAACCTATATGGAATCCATAAGGTATAAATGTATGTTTCCTATATTTCACTAGGGAAGTGTTGTAGCCTTGAAGGATAGTCTAGTAACATATCTCCCCTACCACTAGTCAACCAAGAACATGCACATGTAAAAAGAGTCGTGCCCTGGTGGCTCCGAAAACCCTGATATAGGTATTGCACTCATCCAGATACCAGTGACCAACCTTTGATATCATCTTTTTGGCCGCAGTCGATAGACTTAGACACTCTTTCTTGAAAAGAATGAAATTAATGCGGGCGATGAATTCATCGTAGATGAGGGAGTAGGATTTTTTCTACCTGTTCTCCCATAAGACACTAAAATATACATGGAATAGGAGTTCCGAGACATGCCAAATAAAGTTCATTCCGGCAGAAAAATTTATGGCGCAGATGATGTCCAATAAATAAGAAGACATGTAGAAGGATGGAGTCTCTCCTTCTTTCAATGTCTGAGCCTGTTGTATGCAAAATCTTAACTGCTTGGAAATGATGGCACCCCAGTTAAAACCTCTCCCAAAAATGGCTACAGTATAATCTAGAGGCATCCAAGCCTATGGAAACCTAGAGAAATCTTTCTCCCCATACAACTGACATATGAGGGCCATTAGATAGATATACAACTCCCTTAAGTTGGTTGTTTGGTACCAGCTGGAGGTCCGATTGGTGTAATTTGTATCCTCTCTCCACCATGAAGCCATCACCTGACCATTGGCATAGTGCACATAAAATTTGACAACGAAATCAGTGATCAGTTGCTCTTTTGGGTCTCTAAGCTTATAATAATTCCGCACTTCTACTGGAAGGAAAACCCCAACACACTCACCATTGTAATCGTTGATCAGGAACTTCTGTGTGTCTATGTGGCCGATGATCCATTTCAGTAGTTCTATATAGGGGAACATTGGGGTCCTACTCGCTACCATGTGTAGGTATGGAAGTTTGATATTTGGAAAAACTTCATTGTCGAGCTTTCATATGTCGGGGTCGCTGCGCGGGGTATATTCTAGGATTTCTTCTCGGATTATATTCTTGAAGAGTTCTCCCTAGTGCAGGAGTGCCGCCTTGCCCCCTTTGTTTTCCTCTATGTCTCCAAAGGCCGCAGGTTGAGTGAAAATCTTCTTGGTGGATGTTTTGATGACTGGTTCCAGCCTTGGAGAAAATTCTAATTGTTTTGTTGGCCCTGGGGACAAGACTTCTCCTACCTCTGGTTCTTTTAGCTTCGGTGCCCTCGACGATCGCCTAGTACTTGGTTTCTATGGAGGCATTTTTCCTGCAACCGAAATCAATCCTTTAGGACCTATGCACTGAGCGATATTGGATATTTAACGTATATATATGAAGTGAAAACATAGAAAATACAGATTGATACATACCTGTAATTATTGCTAGACTTTGTAGTTTGATACTCACGAGGAGGGGCTTGAAAGATTTTGAATTTCTTGTCTTGTTCTTCTGGATGCTCTGAAACTCCTTAGCACGCAGAATAATATTTTTTACAATGGCTCAAGAGGATTTAATTGAGAAGAACCTATCGATCATATCAACCAATTAATTCGGGTAATGAGTGAAATTCAAACAAATCTACTACCGAATCTATGTAATTTAATTCATCGTGGGTTGATGGAAGAGGCACGAAGGGTGATGTTTTGTATCAGTAAATTCAAATGGTCCTTTTGATTCATGCACGAATTAGTAACTAATGCGAGATTTGGAGTTAATTAGTCCCTTAAATGCTTCAGATTGCAACGTATCTAGTGCTAAAACGTCCCATCGTGTCGCTATTTTGGTGGGTGGATCAAGGGTAAACCTATCGCGTAGTTTCCTTTGGGTTAGAATCCTCAAAAATCCCAATGCCAAAACGTTTTGGGGGTTGGCGATCGGAGAAAACTTGTAGCGTGGCTCGAACGTTTGTCGCGGTTTGGTCTCCTCTATTTTGCTAAGCACATCGGGTATCAGCCATCGATGATATCATTTATTTCTTTGTTAAGGTTTAATCTCTTTTCCTTTTACTAACACCGAAGGAGATCAGTTATCGACGATGTCCTTGTGTGATGTTTGTCGTGAAATAAACTTCCTTTTCCCGATGTCGATGAAGATCGACACTCGGTGACTGTGGTTTTTCAAGTGATTTTCCTTTATCTTTTAAACCCTTCCAATGTCAGATTTGGGTGCATCGGGTGGAATGTCCTGGTTGTTGATTCTTTATTTAAATTTTAGGCCTTTTAAGTCATTATTTTTCATAGATTCAAGCAAACTTTGAAAGACTTAATGAGAGTAAAAAATGATAAGCAAAGGCAATAATTTTCATAATGAAGTCAAATTAATCAGTGCAAAAGATCAAGTGGTACCCAAAAATTAAAATTCGACATAGGATTTTTAGGGTGTGTTGAGTGCTCAAAAGTTGCTACAAGATCTTCTCCACTTCCCATGTATCATATTCTGTGGGAAATCCTCTCCATACAACCAAGTATTCTCGAATGATTCTGCTCCTCAATATTCATTCCCTGACATCAACAATCCTCTTGAGAGCTATAACCAACTTTCCCTCCTCATCTAGTGGAGGAAGATATACCAAAGTGGTGACCTGTTTTCCTAATGCCTTCTTGAGGCATGATACATGGAAGGTATTTTGGATCATGTTGCCCTCCGATCGCTCCATCTTGTATGCTACTTCCCCAACTCTCCTGGTCAATCTGTAGGTCCCGTAAAAGTGAGGCTTAAGCTTCTCTACACCACTCTTCTTCAACGATGAATGTTTGTACGACTGTAATATGAGAATAGAAAGATATCCAACCTCAAAGTGTTGTTGGGAAAAATACCCTACGGACTAGCAAACTAGGGTCAGACTTGCATGCAGATTTCGATCGAAAAGAAACTACTTTTTAACCTACAACCCAAGATTTAAATCCCTCTTTCACAGTAAATGCATGGAAAAGGACCACCAACCTTATTACCGACATTCGATGTAGATCCTCCGTTGCACTTTGATCACTTGCTTGCGCTGATCCTTCCACAAATGAACTGCACTCAAGACAAATAAAAACTATGCATGCATGCTACTTCTCTACTCAAGGGTTAGAAATCAAGCATAAATTAACCAAATCATAGACAATTCATGCATTGGGACGGGAAAAGTATTCTTTTTATTACTGAAAGTGAATCAACTTACAAACAAAGCTGAGACCGGCCACCACTCCTTGAACGTGATCCTGGGCTCCTCTTCTTCTGTCCTCCAACTGCTTTGCGTTAAATCTCCTTTGGCATGAGCAAAGGCTAAAGGGTTGGGACAATGGATTACGTAAATGGGCAGAGTTTCTTCGCTATATTTTTTCCTCC
>SNQJ01S0122480.1:7778-34655 GCA_010110895.2 Picea sitchensis | reverse complement strand
GTTGAGCTGTTGTAGGCATTGTTTATGTGCCTCTGTAAGATCCAATCCAATTTCCTAGGCCATCCTTAGAGTCTTGATCTCAAACTCGATTGGAAAAATAGGTTGTTTACCATAGAATAAGTGATAAGGAGAGTATCCAGTGGTGTTATGCCATGTTGTGTGATAAGCCCATAGGGAATTTGGAAGCTCAGTTGCCCAATTCTGTCAGTTTGTCGAGACAGTTTTTGTCAAAATTCCCTCCAATACTTTATTGGTGCTATCTACTTGTCCATTTTCCTGTGGGTGGTATGGAGAAGTAACTATGTTTTTAATATGATAATTGTTCAGGGTGGTTGTGATTCTATGAGCTGTAAATTGTGACCCCCCATCAATGATTACTTCCCTGGGTAGTTCATAGCATACAAATAATTTGAAAAGAAATTTAATGACTACTTCCATTGTTGCATTTGGTAAGGCTTATACTTCTACCCATTTGGTCATGTAGTCCGTTGCAACTAGAATATAGGCCTTCTAATTTGACTTTGAATTGAAGGGGCCAACAAAGTCTAGTGCCCATGTTTCAAATGGTTCTGCAACTACTTGTTCTTTTAGGGGCATTTCATCAACCTGAACTGGTTTACCTATCTGTTGACAACTGTCACAAGCCTGAACATATTTCTTCGCATCTCCGAATATTGAGGGCCAATAATAGCCCATGTGTAAAATCTTATGTCCAGTCTTGTGATCTAAAAAATGCCTACCACAGGGCTTGTCATGTCCTGCCTTTAGTATGTCGTAGATTTCGTCATCGTGGACACATATGCGGACCTAGAGATCAGCCCCTATGTGGAAAAGATATCCATTGATCCAGGTGAATCGTGTGCTACGTTGGAAAATCAATTTTCTTTCTCTTGATGATAGATGTGCTAGTAGTTTCCCGGCTGCCTGATAATTTTCCACATCAGCGTACCAAGGTGGCTTAGTAGTGACAACAGACAAATGCTCATCTGTAAATTGGTCTTCAACCATCAATGAATCATCTGTTTTGGGTATGAGGGACAGGAAGTCTGCAACAAGATTTTCTCTCCTAGGTTGGTATTTGATGGTGATGTCAAATTACTGCAATAGAAATAACCACCGAGTGACCCGTCCATTAGTAATAGGTTTATTATCTAGATACTTAATGGAAGAATGATCAGTGTACAAAACAATTGGATATCCTATTATATAATGACGAAATTTATTAGTGGCATGTATAACAACTAAAAAATATTTTTTTGTTACTGTATAATTAGATTCAATGGGAGTGAGATTCTTGCTGATAAAATAAATAGCATAGGGTTTCTTGTCTTCTTCCTATCCAAGGACATCACCTATGGCGATATCCGATGCATCTGTGGAGATGTGAAATGGTATTTTCCAGTTTGGTCCTCTCAGCACTGGTGCTATTGAAATCAGCCTTTTCAGTCCTGCAAATGCCACATCACACTTGTCAGTCCACTGAAATTCAACATTACCAGTCAAAGCATGTAAAGGTGCAGCTTTTCTTGCAAAATTTTCCATAAATCTGCAATAGTATCCTGAAGCTCCATGGAAACTACATACCTCAATTTGTGTACGTGGTGTAGGTAGATTAATGATTACCTCTATTTTTGTTGGGTCTACCCTGATTCCATATGCAGAAATATAATTTCCTAGTACCACACCTTCAGTCATCATCATATGACATTTTTCATGACTTAAACATAACCTAGTAGCTATGCACCATTCAAGTACCTTCTCCAGATAGTCTAGAGCTTGATCAAAGTCATCGCCATAAGGAGTGAAATCATCGATGTAAACTTCAAGCCCTTCACTAATTAGATCAGAAAATATGCCTAGAATGGCCCTCTGAAATGTGGCTGGGGAATTACATAATCCAAATGGAAATACTATGTATGAAAAGGTACCCTAGGGGCACATAAATGTAGTTTTCTCTTGATCTTCTGGGGCAGTTTGTATCTAATTATAGCCACTAAAACCATCTAGGAAAGAAAATAATTTATTTCTTGCTAAGGTATCCAAGACCTGATCGATGAAAGGTAGGGGGAAGTGGTATTTTTGGGTGGCTTTGTTGAGTTCCATGTACTCTACACAAATTCTCCATTTCTCATTCTTCTTGGGAATGATCACTAGTGGGGAAACACACCGACTATCCGAGATAGGATATATAAAATCTACGTCCAACAACTTCTATAATTATTCTTTTATCATGTCCTTGAGGTGGGGATTCAATATTATTTGGGGCTATTGGATAGGTCGGGCATATTTCTCAATATAAATATGGTGTGTTCAGAGTTGCGGTTCAATACCTTTCATGTCAGAATACTCCCAGGAAAAAGCTTGTTGATATTTAGAAAGGATTTGAATAATATTTTGTTGTTGTTGCTCATCTAAATTGGCATTGAAATTCAGATACTTCCCTGGTGCAATATCAATTGATTTGTTGTTATGAACAACAGTAGTTGGGATTTGTTGTTCCATCAAATGTTCCAGCGAGTCTCCCTGTGCTTTGCAGTCTAGAATAGCTTTGAGAATTTGGCATGTTGGGTTATTTACAATGGTGGGGCTATTCATGAAACCACCGATCACATCATCCTCTAATTGGTTCTTGATTCTGAGAGCTTCTTCCAGCGTGAGAGGGGATCGCAGATCCTTTTCTGGATATCTTGGTGGTGGCAGTTGCGGATGTATGATAGTCAGGCTTGGCTTGGCTGGATTATATAACATGAGATTATTCGTAACACCTCCTCTAGAAATTGTCATATTTCCTGTACAACATCCTATGTATGAATATCCTGTTGCAATCCATGGTCTTCCCAGTATTAATGGATGCCCTTCGAGCCCACTTCTTGGGTTGATGATGAGGAAATCTGTTGGATATTCCCAATAGTCGACTGAAACTACTATATCATGTAATGTACTGACCGATTTAACCACTGATCGATCATCCAATTGTAACATAATCGGGGTAGGTTTGAAGGAGTCGAAACCCAGGGTGTTGCAGGTTTCCATGGTCGGGATGTTAATGGTTTCCCCCAAATCTACTAGTGTATTTGGAAAAGAACAACCACGGATCTGAACTGTTACTATGGGGTTCCCTAGGTATGCATATTTGACTAGTTCTTGTCTCCCTAAAATGAGATCAGACAAGGATCCTTCCACATGAACAGTTGATGATGAATTTTTGACATTCCTAGCAGGCTTCCTTCCACATAATTCCTCAATTGTCTTTGCATAAATCAGGATGTCTTGCAGAGCCTGCAGGAGTGGGATTTTAACATATAAATTCTTGAGTTCCCCTACAATGTCAAAGTTGGGATACACAACAGGTTTTTCTATCATCAACCTTTCGAGGAACGAGGGAGGATGGGTTACATCCTTATCAGGATCTTATGGTTCGACTATGTTTCCCCCCTACTCTATTTCTTGTGTTATGACCACAGTTGAGGGTGTTATTGTTGGATCTATGTTATTTTCATTCTCCTTCTCTTGGGAAGCGTTACTTTCTTCATGAGAGATTATGCGCCTCAATCTCAACTAGAGTTCATTGCACCCTACTGAGTTGAATTCCCCTTCCACGTTCTCCATAATCTAGACAAGTTGGGATGGTCTATTATTAGGATTTGGGTGAGGTTGGGATGGTAATTTAGGACGTAATTGTGATTAAGGGTTCTGGGGTAGTTGGAGTGGAGCTTGCAAAGTGGTTTGGGTTTGAGGGGTCATCCCCATGGGTTGATTGGTCATTCCCATGGGGCGCTGCCAATTCTGGTTCCAATTTGGGTTTTGGGTAGCCATGTTGGACCATTGTGAAAGGTAGGGGTTTTTGTTTGAGTTCTGCCAAGATGAGGTAGGGTATGGTGAGTTAGGCCAGGTGGAATTTGCAGCTGGTTGATTCTTCCAAATGGGGTTTGCAACTGGTCAGTTTTTCCAAGTGGGATTTGCAATTGGATATTGTTGGGACTGCCAAGTGGGGTTAGCAAATGGTTGGCCTTGCCATGTGTTTCCATAATTTTGCTGCTGATTATACTATCCAAAAAAGAAAGAAGAAGAATCATGTACTGTACCTGGAGGTTGGGCTTGCCATTGGCGATGCTAGGCCATCAAATATAATGGTTTTGTTTCCTCTTCGGCTTCTTTGAAGACATCTTTTCATCCTGGGAGTAATGGGCATTGATCTTTTGCGTGGTCTTTAGCAAAGATAACACACACCCGAACCACATCCAACAAACATTCCCTTGGACCATGTTTTTTTCTACATCTATGGAAAACTATAGCTATGGTATGTTCTTCTTCTGTTTGATTCTTCTTGGCCTATAATACATCCAATTGTGTAGTTAGAGTGCTTAGAATATCAGTTTTGAAATTTTCTATGAGATTACCAACTTCTTCTCAGGTGACGCCTCTGCTGGTAATAATACTATTTCTAGTGAGGGGACTCTGCATCCCTGACCTGGTTCGTGTACTTCCACGTGAGCACCTGATGCACAACTGAACGATGTTATCATAATTTTCTTGATATATATCACCCTTCCCCATTAAATTCAATGTTTCTACCCATTCATCTTTCATTCCCTTTATCAAAGTGGCTTTGATCACTTCACCTGGTAATGTACCTAATCTTAAAATAGGGGGCTGACTTGTTATGCTATGCAAGCACCCTCTACTCCATTAAAATAAACTTCAGGACCTTGCTCAATGTATTAGTTGTGCAAGAGGTTTTATGTGTCAAGTTTATGCTTCTTTTAGGTGTTTATGTGTGAGGTTTTTTAAAAGGTTAAATATGTTGTTTACATAAATACAACAACAAAAATAACTTTCAACAAATAATAACTAGCAAACACTCACAACAATTAGAACATGATAAAGGAGTTCACCCCCAACTGGGCTACATCTCCTTGAGCCTCCATCAATGGACTAGGCTCTCTGGGATTAGTTTGTCAATTATTATTTTACAATCTTCTTCTCAATTCCAATGGATTTATTAATTGTACCATTGGGTTCAGAATACATAAAAACCCCAAAAATGACTAATAGAACTCTGAAAACGGACCATGGCTCATCCGGGCATGACCTCTTCTACATGTGGCCTTGAGCTTCCCTGAGATTCCTTGTGGAAAAAACACCTGTAAAAGTACTCAAATTCCTTTGAAACCTATCCTAATGTGTTCATAGCATAACAATTAGTCAAAAATGACTATTCAGTCACAAAAAATAGACTTGGGCTCATCTGAGCATGACCTCCATCAATGGTGGCCCTAAGCTCCCTAGAGCTCTTGAAAGTTCAAGGTAGAAAAACATGAAAAATAAGTCTCCAAATGGATTTGAAAACTGTTCCAATGGATTCAGAACATCCCAAAACCCCTAGCTGGGCTTTTTTGGCAAATCATTTGGCCAAAAGATGAAGAAGTTAGGCCTCCTGCCATTTTCCTCCTTCAAGCTTGCTATCTCTGGTTCGCCAATTCGCACCTCCTGTGTGAGTAACTTGGATTCTGAGAATTTCTCGTGCCTAAACCAAGAACGTGTGCCATTTCTGCAATTCACACCATAATGTAGCACTGTTAGTGGACCTAGCCCCCAATTTGTGGAGGTGTTGGGCGCATGGGGCCATGTGGCCAAGTCTAAACGCGAAAAAATAGGGCTCCAATGCCAAATGGAATAAGAAATTGACAAGTGGCAAGAGATGCAAAGGTGGTTGCATGACTGTTGGGCGTGAATTTGGTTTTTGAGGTGTGGTCACATGGGAGAATGCACCGCAACCGGGGGCTGGGGCTAAGCCCCAGCTCGGACGTGCCCCAACATACCACATAGTCAAACTTAAATAACATTTAAACTATATAGTGGTTAAGTACCAATGCTTGGCGTGCCGGTTGGGCGGCCTTTGCCAAGAATTTGCATGGTTTGTGGAGTTCTGGGGTTTGATACCCATGGACTCTATAATATTTTACCAAACACCCAAACCAATAACAGGGTGCCACATGGCTGCCCATGCCTAGGCCACGTGGCACCATACCATTTGCCAAAATAATGCCACATGTCACAATATTATTCATCCACGTGTCTTCCAATAAACTATTTCCATGTCAGCATCTGACACATCAAAACTTCCACATGTGAGGTACAGATTTTCCATGTCATCACCTGTGTGGATTGTACAGTCAATAATTTTTTTCCCTGTTTGTCAAATCAAACAGAATGTGATATCTCTCTCATGTGATGTCTGTTTGACCCCGTTCGAAGTGCGTTGGGTTCATGAGGATGAGGCCTACGCTCCTGTTTGTTTTGAAGTGATGCCAAACACTTTGATTTTTGGGCTAAAATTTGACCCCTAGTCCAGATTCTGATCAATACCATAAGGGGATATTTGCATACTGTATTGGAACCTTTCAACATATTCTTCTAACCTCTCGTTTTATTTTGCAGTCATTTGAAAGATTTCATCTTTTAGATCCCAGGTTCTACAATAATCTTGATATTTTGTCAAGAAGGTCTGTTTCATCTGATCCCATGAGTTTATAGTTCCGCCTCCTAGTCCCATAAACTAATGCAGATATACAACACAAGAAGAACCTCATACTGAGGTAAATATCTCGATAGTGCAAGTAGGAGAAACAAAAGAAAAAATATTGATTGATCAGGGTAAGGAAAACCCTGACAGTCCACAAAAACAGAAATCAAGCCAAAGCCACAACAAAATTAGAAGGCTAAAACAGGAGAACAAGTTGTTAAAAAGAAGGGTTAAAAAGATTAAAGTGTTAAAGAAAAAAGTTGGCAAGCTTAAGGAAATTATCAAAGAACTAAGAAAACAACTAGAGCAAGTCGACAAGGCCCATGAAATAAAGAAGACCAAAAGACATAGAGCACAGGGAAGGAATCCTCTTTCTAGGAGGGTAGTCCAAACAAGTTATGTAGGAACACAGACATAACTGCATATTCTTGAAGAGACAACAAAAGTGGAACTTCAAACTGAGATTACAGTAGCAGAAAGAGTAGTTGTTCAAAATGAAGAGGAGATTCCTTTGGAAGCATATGAAATAGGGGCTCAGCCGAAAATTCTAAGAGGAGAAGCTTCTTAACTTGAGGAAGTGATTCCCACTCCTCTGGAGACTATAGATGTAGAAACTAAGACAGTAGTCCCAACAATGAAAGAAGCAGGTTGTTAGACTGAAGAGACATCTTAGTTTCAAGATTGGAGTGCCATCATTGATATACTAGAAGCAGAGCTGGTACAAGCCCAACAAGCCTTGATTCAAACCAGATATGAAATGGTGACCATGGAAGAGCACCAAAGAGTTGTTAAACAACTTAAAACCATACTGGAAATGGAAAATGAAACTTATGCTGAGATGACTAAGGATCAAGGGAAGACAAAGAAAATACAAGGCCAGTTGGAAAAAGCTTTGGAGAAAATCAAAGAGATTTTTGATGTCTACCCTGATGCAATGGATTGTAGAGCTCCTGCTACCAATTATACTTTGTTTTTATTAGAACTCTACCTGTTGTTGAGGTTGAAAGCTATTTGAGCAGGTAAACTGATTAAATTCACCACTATCTCTGAATTTGTGTCATGTTTTATAGAGTAGGAAGAGAAAGTACAATATTTTCTGTGCGAATTATACTTCCATAAATTCATTTTGGAGGACAATAGTAGAGATAACCCTAGTCCTTTTATTGGAGATATAAAACTTCAAGCATTTCTATCCTTCACCAAAAGTGAAGTCAAGTGGGATAAAGCCCACAAAAATTTCATGAAGAGAGAAACTGGGTTAGATCTTTGGGTCAGAGGAGAACCACCAAAATATTTTCCAACCATCATGTGACATAGGACATTCATGAAAAGGGAAGGAGTGAAAGGATCTTTAGGCCCCATTCACCAACATGTCATATGATCAGGCATGATATATTTTAGGGAACTCAAAGAAGAATCTCTTGCTGGCTCCAAGTTAAGGTGGGATACCTCTCCAAATGAAGTAAATATCAGGGAACCCTTCAGGTTCAGGAATTTCTTTGCCACCACCTTTAGAATAGAAAGGTATGCCAAAATGATCCAGGAAGAAGGTCCTTCCTGGATTGGGTGCATATATAATCCCCCTATTATCTGGTTTCCTCTAGAGGATTACTAGAGAGATTATCAAATTAATAAGAAGAGGGAAGACACTGCTTTTGGAGAACTCAAATGTAAGAATGGGTTCAGGGCACCTGGTGAACCTACTTTTCCTCACAACATCACTGCTTTACATGTGAAAACTTAGCTTGCATGAGGACATGCAATAAGGTAAGTTGGGGGGTAATGTTGGGTTATGAAAAGGTACAAATATTCCCCTCATTCTCATGATTTAGGATACAATCTCGATTGGTTTTCTGTTAGTTAGGAATAAAATATAATAGAAAATGATTAAAAAGTCTTCCAAAAATATTATTGAGTTGTATTTTATAAATTCTAAAATATGGTTGGAATTGTTTGATTTTGTTATAGGAATGGGTAAATATTGCTAAACCCATGATAGCTAAAGATATTTTGGAGATACGTAAGCTATTGGAGGTTAAAGATATTAGGCACAAAGCGGTTTCAAGAGAGATTGATTCTCTATTTTGTAAACTTCATAAATAGTAATAGCGATCCTGAGGATCTCTCGATCCTCGGGATAGCTCAATTTACCCATATTTTGTAATATATAAAGCATAGTGGATCTTGGACGGGATCATCGAATAATTTTATCCAAGCATTTAGAACTCAGAATTGCTCTGCACAAACAACTTTTGTAAATGTTGGATCATATATGGAATTAATAAAGGCTTTGAACATTTTCATCATTTTGGCATACTGAGTTTCTAGCAGTAGTACTTCTGAGGACTGAGGGCCCAGTCTAAAGGAGTTATTGTCTCATTATGTAATTGTATCAATTTGATTCCTGTCTTATGGTTTAAATATCTTTTGCGGTCCCCAGATGGGGTAACACGCAGCGAAGCCTTGCCACATGGCTTAGCATCAAGCCACAACTTAAATGCTATAGGCCGCTCCCCATCCCTTCCGCATTTACGATAGTATCCGGCCATTACAACCACTATACGGAGGAGGGATTTCTCCCTCACATGAACGCACTCGCTCAACCAACATTCAATATGAAAGGGTTAATGGGCGGCCATGCGAAGCCGTCATTTGATAATTCAAAAGTTGGAGAGCCTAGACAGAGCTGGTTCACTCTCGTTTTGGACCTCCCCGCCAGTTGGGAGCTCTGATGCAATTATGGTTCATTCTTGTCTTGGTTCATTCTCGTTTTGGCTCATTATTTTTGTATCTTTATCCACCCCTCATCAACAATGACAAGGAAGCGAGGCAGACCTCGCCGAGGCTAGGCCTGGTACACCCACAAAGAGCAGAGGCAAAGGAGGAAGAACCTGGAGCGCGCTCTGTCAATGGCGACTTCCATTTTTTGGCAGAGAGCTCGAGACGGCTAATTGGAAGTCCATTCCATTATCGCTGAGCCTGGGAAAGAATGTAGCATGCACACCATGGCAATTGAGCCCAAAATATGTCTGAAGGAAGGCACTGCGGACGAGTTTCCAACCTGTTATGTTGATGAAACATCGTACCTAGAGGATTTAGTGACCACCCTAGAACCCCAAGCCACGGTGCCTGAGATACAGGCTGGAAGCAGTCTGAAGGGAGAGCTGGCAGATGAATTCCCAATTTGTATTGTTGAAGAGATACCGTGGACGGGTGACTACAGCCCCACCAGCCATGCTGAGAAGGCAATGAATGGGAACGAGGCTTAGGATAGTGCATGCACAGAAAGGAATGTGGACGAGACCAGAGCAGGGATGAATGTGGATGCAGCCAGCGCAGGACTGAATGTGATCGAGGCCAGAGCAGGGATGAATGTGGAAGTGGGGATAGAAACCTTCGACGAGGCAGGAAATAATGACTTGCATGGTCCACTCCTCTGTGCAAAGCATTTGGCTTTGGTGTTCGAACTCCGAGGCCACATGGAGGACCAGGAGCACAGAGCCCTCCTCATGGGACAATGTCTGGACTTGCTCCTTGACACGTACTCCAACGCTCCAACAAAAAGGAAATATCCACTGTGCGCGCAGCCATTTTCCATCCCAGCCAGATCCACGTGGCAGAAAGGCAATGGTGACAGGTCACTGGGTATTTGAGTTCTCCTATGCTAGTTTGTTTTCTATTTAATCATGTTGTTGCTAAATGTAAACTTGAACTATGGCCATCTGTCCTGGTTTCCTTCGGGCAGGACAGAGGGAAAAACAGTTTTAGCTTATCTTCCTAGACTCATTTCACTCCAAACCATGCTGGTTTTCGGTAAAACGGTAGCATTTTTGGTGGCTCGGGACGACTATATCTCTGTGTATTTTGTCAATATTTCACTGTTAACTTAATATAGCAGGTACTATCTTTTTAACTTAAAAAAAAAAATATCTTTTGCGGTAATTAAGATAAATGTGTGAGTGTGTTGATACTTTCATGTTGTTTTCTTGTAAAAGATAGATGCTTCATTGTAAATGTTATCGATTGTTGTTCTAGATTCCATTTTTATGTAGTTCCTCTCATTTTGACACACAATGTTCCTTTTCACTTAAATTAGCATTTTCTGTCCCTTTCGCTTAGTTTAGTATTTTCTATTCCTTTTCGCTTAAATTAGCATTTGATGTCCCTTCCGCTCAATTTAGTATTTGTTGTTCCTTTCTGCTAAATTAGTATTTGTTGTTCCTTTCTGCTAAATTAGCATTTGTTGTTCTTTTCTCAATTTACAGTACTCAGTTATTTCTTTCCAGCAGATTAGATAGTCGTCAATAGATCAGTTTATTAAGATTTTTCATAGATTCAATTATTGTTCTTGAGTAGATCAATTTAGCAATTCAATTCATGATTTTAAGTATGTTATAGATTAGATTTCAATCCTTTTCAATAAAATCTTAGTTTCAAAAGTTTGATGAATGTGTGAGGAACTTGATAGTTGATAAACTTAGAATTTCTTTAACTACGTGATTTTAGCCTCTACAAGCTATCTGCATAGACTTTGTTGATATTCTTGAAAAAAAAGATGAATCCTCGGGTTGATAAATTAATGTTAAACTAAGGTTGTTTTTAGTACATCTTTAGAGCCCAACACACCATGCCTCAAACCTCCGAAGTCTCGAAGTCCCAGACTCCTAAAGGGTCCCACTTACACGTGGTAATGCGGTATATGTAGGGACATGCATGGGTGGGTCTAGATCTTCGACAGACCTAGTTCCAATGCTCTAGCCTCCTCAATATTTCTGAAGTCTAGTAAGATTTTGATCTAAAAATGAAGAAGACTTGAAAATCTTGAAATTATTGCAAGTAAATGTTATGTGTTAAAAGAAAACGGATCAATTTTGCAACACATAAATTAAGGGATTACTTATGAAAAATACACATAGACAATAGCATAATCAATGAACATAAGCACATAAACACAACAATTGATAAGGGAGTTCACCCCTCTCTTGGGCTACATCTCCTGGTCCAACTTCCAATGGATCATTATTATTAATTGCTCAAAAGTGCTCAAAAAAATGTCTTACAATGCTCAAACTGACAAACCGACTGCTCCAATGGCTTTAGAGCATCCCAAAACCCCTGTCTGGGCTCTTTCGGCACCTCAATCGGTCGAAAAATGAAGAAGTTAGGCCTCCTGGAAGTCCCCCCTTCAAGCTTGCTATCTCTGCATCTACAAAACACACCCTTTTCAAATGAACCTGGTACACACGCAATAAATAGCGTGAAAACCCAGCATCGGACGCAACTGCGCCAACGGTGCGAACTGTAGGACGGTTATGGGCGCGCAAGCCCCTAACCGCCTAGAACCTGGGCACATGGGTCATAGGACCACGCGTATTGGTAAAAAGGGCTAAAACCGTTACAACTGTTTAAACTCCCCCCACGCTCCAGTTACGGTCATATGTGTTAACAAGACCGCGGGCTATGTATGAAAAACCCTCGCCAACCGTTACAACCACAATGTAACCACGCATATACACATATACTCCGTTGCAACCACATGCATACACATATATACAGTGGCCACATGAAACAACTATACGACCATGGGTCGGGGCTAAGACCTGGCCCGACCCCGCCCATATACAAACATATGCGAATTGAAATACATTAAAACACACATGTATAATAAGAAACATGCGGCAGTACAGTGGTCGGGCGGATGTTGTGAAGACTTTACATGGTGGGGAGGTCCGGGGGTCGAACCACACGGACTCCAATACATTTTATCAAACAAACAATCAACCAATGTCGGGGTGCCACGTGGCAGCCCATGATTGGGCCACGTGGCACCCAATCACTTGACCACACAATGCCACATGTCGAGATGTCATTCGACCAACTGTCAACCAACAGATGCTTGCCACATCACTACATGTACGGTCGTACGGCTCTGCCACGTCAGACTGTACGAACTGTACAGTCAGCGTATTTTTTTTACTTGTTTGACTTTATGAATAGAATGCAATATCTCTCGCTCCCGACGTCCGTTTGAGACGAAACGAGTTGCATTGGGTTCGCAACAACGAGGCCTACGCTCTCGTCCGGTTTGAAGCGATTCCGAGCACTTTGAATTTTTGAGCAAAATTTGATCCCCTGATTAGATTTCCACATAGCTCTGGGCTTCATGTCTTTCAGTCTCTCCACGATACTACACCCCAAATCTTCTGGAGTCCCGAAGTACCAGACTCCAGGAGTCTTGGATTACATCACCAATCACTTTGGCGAGGAGGGCATGTTCTAGAGGCTGACACATAATGAGTGTTACACATTATTTTCTTCACCCCTATGACTGTTAATGATGTGCACCTATCCTTTGTCTTTAGAAGGATCGATTGCCTTAATCCATGAAGAAAAATGAAGAAAAACATTCCCATAGAAATGAAATTATCTTTTCCTTTGTAAAAAACCTTCTAAATAAGGATTGTTTCACCTTGCTCAATGTTAAGGGTGCAACGATATAGGATCGATGCAGGTTGCACCACCCTGTCCTATGACATTTTCACAGTTTTCTCAGTGTTAGGGGTGTGACGATCACCCATACAAAGAAAAATAGAAGCTTCTCGATGCTTATAGAATAGAATATTTGAGGGTGAGGTGGCATCTAATCGGTTTGGATCTGAGTCGCATCCCTGATCTCATGGGATCATCCTAACCTCTTCATCCTATCCTTTTCATCTTATAAAAGGAGGAAGCCTCTCATGGGGAAATTTATCTTTTAGAATAACTTTTTTGGGTGAGCTTTTAGAATAGTTTTTTTGGGTGAGCTTTTGGAATAGAGGTTGGATTAGCATCAACTATAGCTAATTCATATGGAGTGTTTGGGCCTATGTTGGCTTTGAGCTTCACTTTTTCAAGATGAGATCATAAGTAGTTGTCATATCTACAGTGTTAGAATCCATGGAGAAGAAGTCTGTGGGAAGAAAGGAACTATTGGAAGGGACCCTACAACATCAAGGCATCGATTGTATTCTCCTTTTCATATTTCCAATACAGTAATATATTTCTTTACCATAAAAAATTTCTTATTTTATTGTATGACTCCTTGATCACATACATAGGTTTTGTTAAGTATACATTGTTTCTTTCACTTTGTTGGCTTATGTATTTTTACAAGTTCAACATCCCATAAGCCTTGAAACAGAGTGAGGATGACACTAGCGAGGAAAAGCAACATTTAAAAGGTATGTCATTTATCTCTTGTTAGGTAGTATGCTTGACAATTAAAACTTAGGGAAAGTTTTATATTATGTCTTGTTTTGTTATAGTTTTGGCATGAAAATAGGGAGATCCATTTGTGTCCGCACTTATTGATTTGTCCTGAAACAAAATTGGCGACTCCACTAGGGGTCAAACCCAGAATATTTGGTTTCACAGATAAGTGGATTTTCCATCCTAGAAAAAAAGCGAGTGAAAGGGTGTCATGTTCAAGAGGGACTTACTTCCATAGAATACAGGTTTAAACACATTTCTTTCCCAATTTCCCCCCACCATTTCTAGCGAGTACCTCTTTATTTTTACACAAGCTTGAGGAGGATAACAGATGCTTGAACTGTAAGCTCATTTCGGATGATTCCCTCGGAGTATGTTTAACGAACCCTAGGAAGGAATGGTTCAGTCCCATATGGGCCTTTTGATGTTTTTTTTACGGGTCCAAAGAAAGTAAACTCAATGGTCTTTTCATATTTATGGAGTTTGAAAAGAACTTAAAGAGGAATCCATAGCTTCTTCTAATCATGCTTGATTAGAGTGTTACTTTTTCATAAAGTAGTCTAATGAGACCAAAAAAGAGATAAACTACTGCTCAATAGATATTCTTTATAATTGACTTTAACGAGTGTGAAAGACAACAAGATTGCTCGACAATATTTTCATATTTAGAGTTTGAAAATAGCTTAAAGAGAACTCTAGGGAGTTCTTTTTTTGTATAACCTTTATGAGTCCAAAAAAGTGATAAACGTATACTCGGTTACATTCTCAGGTATTTATGAGCATAAGAAATAACAAAGACTAAGCTCATGATTGTTTTCATTTTTACTCAAGCTTAAAACAAAACAAAACTATGCTAGATTTTATTTTTACACATGATTAAAACTAAACAAAACTATGTTTGGACCTGGTTTCATTTTTACACAAGCTTGAAATATAGGAAACTATGCTTGAGGTAGGTGGTTTCATTTTTACACAAGATTGAACCAGAGAAAACTATGCTTGAGGTAGGTGGTTTCATTTTTACACAAGCTTGAACTACTAGAGAAAACTATGCTTGAGGTAGGTTTCATTTTTACACAAGCTTGAAACTATATAAAACTATGTTTGTGACTTCCCAACGCATTATCCAGGGATGGTTGGTACTTTGTAACTTGCATGCCTCAATGGCAGGTTTCCTCTCTTTCGACAGTGGGTTTTCATTATTGACCCCTGATCGGGAGATTCCACCGAGTGTTCGACTTCAAGTCACAAATTCGCACCCGTTGGATTGTACTAGTGTACCTTGGGAGTCATTGACATTAATGGTGATTTCCCTCACACTTGTTAACAATATTCATTAATGACCAGTAATCAAGTGGTTTCTACCATGTTCGACTTCAATACATGTATTCGCATGGTTAGATTTGTACTATATAATGGTGGAGACGAAAACCCTGTATATTTTCTAATAGATTCAAGTTGCATTGGAGTATATTCAAATTGTATTGTTGCATAGATCCAAAGTGTATTTCTCGTGGCTATGTTCAAATTTGATTCTTTAACACATAGATCCACAATGTATTTTTGCTAGCTATGTTCATATTTGAGTCATATTGGCATGGATCCACAATGTATGTTTGGTGACCATGACCTGTCTTACTTGACATGGATCTTTGCATGTCAGCATTTATGCTTTGATTTATTTGTATTACGAGTATGGGAATGCCTACCTTAGTGATGATATATTATTGTACTGTATTTCCTTGTTTGTTGGTAGGTTTCCAACTAACGTGTTCCTTGTTCCCAACACACACTCGACAAAGTATTCCAACTATCACTTTGTTCTAACTTCATACTTTGGGGGGATTACTATTACACATTATTTTTTGCACCCCTATGACCTTTAATGATGTGCACCTATCCTTTGTCTTTAGAAGGATCAATTTCCTTAATCCCTGAAGAAGAATGAAGACAAACATTCCCAGAGAGATGAAATTATCTTTTCCTTTGTAAAAAACCTTGTAAAGAAGGATTGTCACACCTTGATAAGTGTTAAGGGTGCAACGATCTAGGATCGATGCATGTTGCACCAAAATGTCCTACGACATTGTCGCAGTTTTCTCAGTGTTAGGGGTGTGATGATCTCCCGTACGAACAAAAAGAGAAGCTTCTCGACGCTTATAGAATAGAAGCTTCGAGAGTGAGGTGGCCTCCGATCGGTTTGGATCTGAGTTGCATCCCTGATCTCATGGGATCATCCTAACCCCCTCATCCTATCCTTTTCAGCTTATAAAATGAGGAGGCCTCTCATGGGGAAAATTAGCTTTTAGAATATCTTTTTTGGGTGAGATTTTAGAATAACTTTTTTGGGTGAGCTTTTGGAATAGAGTTTGGATTAGGTTCAACTATAGCTAATTCATATGGAGTGTTTGGGCCTATGTTGGATTTGAGCTTCACTTTATCAAGCTGAGATCACAAGTAGATGTTAGATCTACAGTCTTAGAATCCATGGAGCATAAGTGTGTGGGAAGCAAGGAACCATTGGAAGAGACCCTACAACATAAAGGCATCGGTTGTATTCTCCTTTTCATATTTCTAATACAATAATATATTTCTTTCCCATAAAATTGTTCTTATTTTATTGTATGACTCCTTGATCACATACATAGGTTTTGTTAAGTATACATTGTTTCTTTCACTTCGTTGGCTTATGCCTTTTTACAGGTTCAACATCCCATAAGCCTTGAAATGGAGCGAGGATGACACTAGCGAGGACAAGCATCATTTAAAAGGTATGTCATTTATCTCTTATTATTTAGTATACTTGAAAATTAAAACTTAGGGAAAATTTTATATTCTGTCTTGTTTTTTTCTAGTTTCGGGGTGAAACAAGGGAGATCCGTTTGTGTCCACACTTACTGATTTGTCCTGAAACAAAATTGGCGACTCCATTGGGGATCGAACCCAAAATATATGGTTTCGTAGAGAAGCATATTTTCCAACCTAGACACAATGTGAGGGAAAGGGTGTCATGTTCAAGAGCAACTTATTTCCATAGAATACAGGTTTAAACACATTTCTTTCCCAATTCCCCCCCACCATTTATGGCGAGTACCTATTTATTTTTACACAAGCTTGAGGAGGATAACATATGATTGAACTGTAATATCATCCTTTGAATGAGTCCCTTAGAGTATGTTTAACGACCCCTAGGAATGAGTGGTTCGGTCCCATATGGGCCTTTCGATGTTTTTTTTACGAGTCCAAATAAAGTAAACTCAGTGGTCTTTTCATATTTATGGAGTTTGAAAAGAACTTAAAGAGGAATCCATAAATTCTTCTAATCATGCTTGACTAGAGTGTTCCTTTTTCGTAAAGTAGTCTGATGAGACCGAAAAATAGATAAACTATCGCTCAACAGACGTGCCTTCTAATTCACTTTAACGAGCGTGAAAGACAACAAGATCGCTCGACAATCTTTTCATATTTAGTGAGTCTGAAAAGATCTTAAAGAGAATTCCAGGGGGTTCCTTTTTTCGTATAACTTTTATGAGTCCGAAAAAGTGATAAAAGTGTACTCAATTACATTCTCAGGTATTTACGAGCATGAGAAAGAACAAAGACTAAGATCGGGTTTGTTTTCATTTTTACTCAAGCTTAAAACACAACAAAACTATGTTTGGGATAGATTTTATTTTTACACAAGCTTAAAACTAAACAAAACTATGATTGGACCTGGTTTCATTTTTACACAAGATTGAACTAGATGAAACTATGCTTGAGGTAGGTGGTTTCATTTTTACACAAGCTTGAACCAGAGAAAACTATGCTTGAGGTAGGTGGTTTCATTTTTACACAAGCTTGAACTAGAGAAAACTATGCTTGAGGTAGGTTTGATTTTTACACATGATTGAAACTAGAGAAAACTATGCTTGCAACTTCCCAACACATTATCCAGGTATGGTTGGTACTTTGGAACTTGCATGCCTCAATGGCAGGCTTCCTCTCTTTCAACAGTGGGTTTTCGTTATTGACCCCTGATCGGGATATTCCACCAAGTGTTCGACTTCAACTCACAAATTCCCACCCGTTGGATTGTGTTAGTGTACCTTGGGAGTCATTGACATTAATGGTGATTTCCCTCGCACTTGTTAACGATATTCATTAATGACTGGTAATCAAGTGGTTTCTACCATGTTCGACTTCATCATATGTATTTGCATGGTTAGATTTGTACTATAGAATGGTAGAGACAAAGACCCTGGATCTTTTCTGATAGATTCAGGTTGCGTTGGAGTATATTCAGATTGTAGTGTTGCAAAGATCCACAGTGTAAGTCTCATGGCTATGTTCAAATTTGAGTCTTTAACACATAGATCCATAGTGTATTTTTGGTGGCTATGTTCAGATTTGAGTCATATTGGCATGGATCCACAGTGTATGTTTGGTGGCCATGACCTGTCTTACTTGACATGGATCTTTGCATGCCAACATTTATGATTTGAGTCATTTGTATTCCAAGTATGGGAATTCCTACCTCAGTGATGATATATTATTGTACTGTATTTCCTTATTTGTTGGCAGGTTTCCAACCGACGTGTTCCTTGTTCCCAACACACAATCGACAAAGTATTTCAGCTATCACTTTGTTCTAACTTCATACTTTGGGGGGCTTACTATTACACATTATTTTCATCACCCCTATGACCGTTAATGATGTGCACCTATCCTTTGTCTTTAGAAGGATCATTTTCCTTAATCCTTAAAGAAGAATGAAGACAAACTTTCCCAGAGAGATGAAATTATCTTTTCCTTTGTTAAAAACCTTGTAAAGAAGGATCATTGCACCTTGCTTAGTGTTAAGGGTGTGGTGATATAGGATCGATGTAGGTTGCACTGCAATGGCCTGCGACATTGTCACAGTTTGGTTAGTGTTAGTGGTGCGACGATCGCCTGTACGAAGAGAAAGAGAAGCTTCTTGATGCTTCTAGAATGGAAGCTTCGAGCGTGAGGTGGCCTCCAATCAGTTTCGATCTGAGTCACATCCCTAATATCATGGGATCATCCTAACCTCCTCATCCTATCCTTTTCATCTTATAAAAAGAGGAGGCCTCTCATGGGGAAAGTTAGCTTTTAGAATAGCTTTTTTGGGTGAGCTTTTAGAATAGCTTTTCTAGGTGAGATTTTGGAATAACTTTTCTAGGTGAGATTTTGGAATAGAGTTTGGATTAGATTCAACTATAGATAATTCATATGGAGTGTTTGGGACTATGTTGGCTTTGAGCTTCATTTTTTCAAGTTGCGATCATAATTAGCTATCATATCTACAGTATTGGAATCCATGGAGCAGAAGTGTGTGTGAAGCAAGGAACTATTGGAAGGGACCCTACAACATCAAGGCATTGGTTGTATTCTCCTTTTCATATTTCTAATATTGTAATATATTTATTTACCATAAAATTGTTCTTATTTTATTTTATGACTCCTTGATCACATACATAGGTTTTTTTAACTATACATTGTTTCTTTCACTTCGTTGTCTGATGTATTTTTACAGTTTCAACATCCCATAATCCTTGAAACGGAGTGAGGATGACACTAGTGAGGAAAAGCAACATTAAAAAGGTATTTCATTTATCTCTTGTTAGTTAGTATGCTTGACAATTAAAACTTAGGGAAAGTTTTATATTCTGTCTTTTTTTTGTTCTAGTTTCAGGGTGAAACTAGGGAGATTCGTTTGTGTCCGCACTTACCGATTTGTCCTGAAACAATGAGGGTCAGGGGTAACACATGGTCTCATCAAAGGATGACACATGTCACATCCAAATAGGAATATAGGGTCTATAGAAGACATGAATCTAGGCGACGCGTGGCTCGTCGATTGTGGTTCCATGACACCCTGGTGATGTAGGTTTGCCATGACACACCCAACTAATATCCTTCTAACGTCCCTAGGATCTCACATAAGATATTCGTCCATGTAGATCCATATATCTACGGCTCTTGTTGCTTTTCAACTTTGACGTTCGGGGTTTTCATGGTGTAACCCTCTTCTCACCTCCAGAGTAGGTCAAAGCCAAATTGACCGTGGAGTGGATCCAATAGTCACGGGTGGTCTCGAAGCTCCTCCATATCGACAACTCTCGTCACTTCGCAACTCCAGGATTCAGAGCTTATCAATGCATCATACCTCAAATCCCGTGGAGTGTCAACACTCCATACTATAGGATCTAGTGCCATGCGTCCTTCATGATGGACGATTGAGAAGGATCCCAAAGGATCCAGGGATCAACGATCCTCGTTGTTTCTCCATTTTGTGTTAAAAAGTCAACAAACAACATGTGTCTAATTTACTTTTCCCTTAAATAAATTGGACAATAAATATTAATCTATTATCTCATAATTACTTGAAATAATTAACTGAAATGGAAAATCAGTTAACTATGGGAAATTCGAGTTCAAAGGTTGGCCGGTAAGACATGTGGGTGACTTGAAGTTGTAACAGAGTTATAAGTGTAATTATGAGAGTTGTGAAGTATTTTAACTCAGTTAAGTGAGTTAAGCCCAATTGTACTAGTTGTAACTAAACTTACACTAGTGAGAGTTTAGTGAATTAATTATTAATTAATTAACAATCAGTGAACTCACATGCAACTGAAGATTCACCACGGTTAACTACATGCATGTCAGATCCAGTGGAGACCTAGTTGAGACAACAAGTGAAAGGGACAGTTTGGCTATCAGTTGTGATTTTAGTGAAGTGCACTCATGCATTCACACATGCAGCAGATATGCTCATGAGCATGTGCAAACTAAGTAATTCAAATTCATTGTGAGAATTCTAATTGCAGGGATTGTGCAAAGGAGGCAGGCTATTTGGAGACAAAAATTGACACATGTATTTGCTGAGTTTTGTATGACAGTGTGAGATGATTGTATTTTACTAAGAGATCTTGGATTAGAGTTTTGTATGAGATTGTTTCACGATCCATGATATACATAATATATGATAGTGGGGTTTTTAGCTTTATGCTTTCCCTGTAAAACTTATGTGTTATGTGTTCTTGATATTTCACTTTGTGATCATGGTTTAATTTCCGCAAGAATATTAGTAGAAGCGATTCTATATTTGACAGTGGAATATAATTGTTAGATCAGGAGAATCACAAGAAATACTTAATTTGTATTGAAATTTCTACATGGTATCAGAGCCACGGAGCCACAAAAGTGAGGTGCGAAAATAATAGTATTTTCACAGGTCCCATCTCTAGAAGGGTGCGACGACATAGTACTGAGAGGTGCGAACCTCCCTTAGGATTCTCTCACCCTACTCAAAGGAGAGGTGCGAACCTCCCTTAGATTCTCGTAGGCTGCTCAAAGGAGAGGTGCGAACCTCCCTCACCCCACTGTGCATTACAGTGTGAACTTCCTCAACATTTTCGTAGGTTGTACACTAGTGAGGTGCGAACTTCCCTCAGGCTAGTAACTGGTCAGGTGCGAACCTCCCAGGGCAAGAAGGATTGCAGCAGTTGAGTTTGTGGTTGGATAAAATTCGAATTTGCAGAAGGACTTTCTTGGTGCTATAGTTGATTCAAGATCAAAATGGCTTTCAATAGCTTGAGGTTAGAGTATGCAATCGAAGGAAGCTCTAACTACATTGCTTGGAAGGACAAGATGGAAGCAGTACTCGAGGACAATGGCTTGAAGGAATACATTGACAAAGATGTTCCTAAGCCGGATGCGACAGACACTGCAAATCTTGATGCATGGAAAAAGAAAGTGGCAAAGGCGAGGAGGATCTTGTTGGAGGGAGTACGAGACTACATTGTCTCAAGTCTCCATGGGAAAGCCACACCACATGCAATGTGGAAGTTTTTGACGGATCTGTTCCAAAACAACAGCGACCATAGGAAATTGGCGCTCAAAGATAAACACAGGAAGATGAAGATGGAGAAGGGCGACTCCATTCCAAAATATCTCACAAAGTTTGTCCAATGTCGGGATGAGCTTGGAAGTGCGGGAATAACAGTCGTTGTTGATGATTTGGTGAGCTTGGCTCTCCTAGAACTTCCCAAGAGTTGGCAAATTTATCAAGACTCTATCATTGGAAGGGAAAAATTTCCATATTAGGAACGACTATGGTCGGATATAGTGCAGGAGGAGTTCAGGCGGAACAACAGAGATGGATCTTCATCAAAGTGTGATGATGAAGAGGATTGTGCTTTGACTGCCAAGGCAAGGAAAGGGAAAGGGAATAATTTCCATTCAAAATCCGAGTCTAAAGTCAAGAAGCTGGATTTGTCCAAAGTGAAGTGTTTTCAATGTCACGAACATGGGCATCTCACTACTAACTGTTCGCAGAAGAGGAAGAACAAGACAGTTGCTGGAGCTAAAACTGGTAAGGCTCTTGTCTCGCAATTGGAACTTGACTTCTCTTTGATCGCATGCATGGCTTCAAGTGCATCGGGATCAGTGTGGTATTTGGATAGTGGCGCTTCCTACCACATGACGGGAGATAAAGAGTCTTTCAGTGACTTGGAGGAGAAAGATCTCAGAATGCATATTGAGATGGGCGACGATGGATGATATAGTGCGACTGGTATTGGTACCATTACCTTTCAGAGGGAGTCAGGTAAACCATTTCAATTGAAAAATGTTATGCATGTTCCAGGTCTGAAGAAAAACCTGGTCTCAGTCGCAATGTTAGAGGACAAAGGCTATGACGTTACTTTTAGTGGTGGAAAATCCTACCTGTGACATAAAGCAATGGGTCAAGTCAAGAATATAGGGATTCGAGTTAAGAATCTCTACATGCTGGAGGTAGATGGTTGCGGTGCCATGGTGGGCAAGGCAGAAAATGTGGTGAGTCGGGATGAGGGCGAATTATGGCATAGGTGATTGGGCCATCTTCATCATGGAGCCTTGAAGATCATGCAACAAATATCTACTGGAATTCCAATGGGAACACTTGCTCAAATAGATCAGTGCAAGGGGTGCACCCTGGGGAAGTATGTAAAGTCCACCTTTCATGAAAAGGAGAACTGTGCTTCGGTGATCCTGGAGAGAATTCACACAGACGTGTGTGGACCATTCTCGGTTGATTCAACAACAAAACATAGGTATTATGTTATTTTTGTTGATGACTTTTCTCGTAAATGTTGGATCTTTTTCATGCAGAAGAAGGATCAAACATTCTCAAAGTTCTGTGAATTTAAAGCATTGCTGGAGAAAGAGTCGGGGAAGCAAGTGAAGGCTCTAAGGAGCGATAATGGTGGAGAATATATCTCTAACGAATTCAAATACTTCTACAGTAGAGAAGGAATTCAAAGAGAACTCATAGTGCCTCATAACCCATAGAAAAATGGGTTCGGATAGAGAAAGAACAGAATGATCGTGGGTGCTTCACGAGCGATATTGCATGATCAAGGCCTACCAATGCATTTGTGGGCAGAAGCATGGAATACTACAATTTATGTGCAAAACCATTGTCCTCATAGATTACTTGGCATGAGTACACCTGAAGAATCTTTCACTGGTAAGAAACCTGATGTTTCTAATTTTAAAATTTTTGGCTCATCTGTTTTTGTGCATGTGAGCAAGGATGCCAGGAAGAAGCTGGAATCGACTGCTGAAGTTGGGATTTTTTGGGGTACACAGAAACACCCCATAATTATCATGTGTATTTTCTGAACAGTAAGATGATTGTTATGCGACGGGATATAAAATTCGATGAGGGGAAAGCCATGCGGTTGTTGCTTGAGAGGGAGCTAGACTTGCATGCAGAAGAGGAACTGCTGGTTCCCAAAGATGAGTCTCAAGATGTGGATCAACCACATGCGGAGGTTCATGGATTGGAGGAAACCACTCATGTAGAGACATCCATCAGAAATGGCAGAAAGAGAACTACGGAAGCTGACAGATTGAGACTAGATGCTTCACAGAATGTAGGAGCCCCTACTTCATAGTGTAGACAGAGATGGTCTCCTGATCGATTTGCTGGATACATGGCTCTCATGAGAAAATGTATTGTGAATGAACCATATTCCTTTCAGGAAGCAGTGCAGGATCCCACTTGGGTTGATGCAAAGGTAGAGGAGTATGATTCCATTGTCAAAAACAGTGCATGGGAAATTGTCCCAAGACCGGTCGACAAATCAGTGGTAGGTTCGAGATGGATCTACAAGGTAAAGAAAGATGTTGATGGGAGTGTGGAGAAATACAAGGCCAGTTTTGTGGCCCGAGGCTTCTCACAGATCAAGGGGGTATATTATGATGAGACCTTTTCACCTGTTGCAAGGTACTCTTCCATAAGATCCATCCTTGCACTCTCAGTGCAGATGGGCTGGCGCATTCATCAGATGGATGAAAAAATTATGTTTCTCAATGGGATCATTGAGGAAGAAGTGTACATTGAACAAACAGAAGGTTTTGATACCTTTGACTGGGATTTGCATGTGTGTATACTCAAGAGAGCACTGTATGGGCTGAAGCAAGCACCCCATGCTTGGTACACTCAGATAGACAACTATTTCACTGAATTGGGCTTCACCAAAAGTCAAGCGGATGCAAACATGTTGAGCCTCTAAATTGACATCCCCACTACCCTATTATACTCCTCATCTATACCTTTTTGGCTTACCTAAGCTTGGATAAATGACAAAGAACACTATCATTAGCCATTGATGAGGTCAAAAGGTAAAGTATAATTGAATTCGTGCATTTTGTGGTTTATTGAGCTAGGAGACTACATGTTTCATGTACTAATGTTTTAAATTTCCATGTATAACCTTTTACCTCTAGATGAGTCCAACATTTCTATATCATCTCATCCATCCGATACTTATGCGCTAGATTTCCACTCTCTGAATCTGGTACCAAGCATACCTTCCATTAAGATCCGGTACCGAACCATCCACTGTTGCGATCCGGTACCAATGACTGTAGACTGTTCTAGTCCGGTACCAACCAATTGCATACTATTTGGATCCGGTACCATTTACCGAATCTCACCTGTCACGATCCGGTACCAATACAGGAAGCATAATATACCAAGTTTATCTCTAGATCATGCCCAAGATAATTGTTGGATGTTTGTTGAATCATCAAAGATCTAGCAATGTTATGTTAAGCTAGTTTGTTTATTGCTTCATCCTCATACACTTCATGTCATGAGGATGAAGCTTAAAATATGTAACCAAATATATAAATTTGACAATTGACTGATCTGCTAAAGATTTCACCTCCTTATGTTTCACGACTAAGACTGTTTAAATAGTCATGGAAAGGATGGTGGAGGTAGTAGAGAGTTAGCATAACACAGTATGTGAAGCAATGTTACATATTGTAGAATATATTTTGAGTTGAAGTTTAATAGAAGGATGTCATTTATTTCCAGGTCTTGATCATTTATGAATGAATGTGAGTTGAGTTGTTAGCATAGTTTAATTCTATGTTTTGAAATTTGAGTAAGAGGAATGTGTGGATTGAAAGAAATCTTACTGTAGACTCTAGTCGCTGACTTGTTGAAGAGGCAAGGGCCCACCACCCAACAAAGGTTAGCATCCTTATAGATTAGTGTTAGCAGTTGATTTCAATAGTATAAATGTTAGACTAGCCGAAGCTTTGATCTTTTCAGATGATAGCAGTATAGTTCAGTTTAGGTTTCTATTGCTTAGAGATCTTTTTTTTTTGCATATGCTCTATTTTTGTTTTTATGAATTTGATTTTGTTTCATGGACATAAATGTTGGTAGCAGTAGTCAGACATATTTGAAGGAGAACTAGTGAAGTTCACAACAACACATTGTGAACCACAACATACTCAGTACATTGATTATTGAACTACCCATGCTATGTCTTGATGATTGATGTGTGATTTCCCTTTCAGAAGTGTGATTGCATAGTTAGTTTTCTGGGTCAGATGGCAGAGTTGATTTTTCAAAAGAACTCCATCTCATACTTTCATGTGCCATTATGGAGTAGATAGCCTCTCTATGAAAGACAACCAAAGTGTGTTTTGATTTGCTAGTTTGTTTTGTTTTCAACATGCATAATCTAGAATAGTTCTATACTCATGACATTAGAATTACCTTCATTACTGGTGTCTTGTAAATCTGTTGATTATGAATCACGGATGGATAATTAATGAGTGCATTATATTACACATATAAGTAGCACAACATTTTTGCGCCGCTGCTGGGGAGTTGCAAACAGTAGGAAGTGATTTTTAGCGTAGATTGTTTGCATAGTTTTTGAATGATTTTAAAGGCTACTTGAGGGAGGAGGATAAAACGTTTAAGACGTGAGTGAAGAGCCACATGACCACTAGAGTGGGGTTCTCCGAAGCTAGGTTTCCTTCTTACCTTCTAGATAGAATTAGGATTTCAATTCAGTTAAGAATCAAATTTCCATTTTATGCATAGATATAGAGATAATAAGGGTAGATTTGTAAGCTCTAAAGATTCAAAAACAACCTCCCCCCCACTAATCCGACTAACACTGGTGTACGAAAAATTCCACCAGGAGAAAGTTTAAGGGGAGCCAGTGAGGCTCCAGAAGAAGAACCTAAAATGGAAGAATCAACATTGGGGCGGGCATAACGTGAATCTGCTGAATGTTTAGGAGACACACAAAATCCAGTTTCTGAACCATCTATCAGTGGAATGGTAGAAGAAGAAGGAAATGCAGCCACTGAGACTGAGACCTTTGGGTTTCCAATATTGGATATTTTCAGAAACATCAGCATGAAAAACATCCCACTATCATCGTTACCCACTTTTAGAGGTATGTCAACTGAATATCCAGACTTATTCTTATTCGAGTTTGACATATTATGTAGAATCTATAACTACTTAGACGATGCCCCAAAACTTAATATCTTTCCTGCTACAATGAAGGATTCAACCTTAAGATGGTTCATGAGCTTAGGAGAAAATACAATCCTCTCTTGGGATCAGATGAAAGACACATTTTTACGGAAATACAAAGACTATTGTAAGGATAATGATAAAAATGACATTTTTAAAATGCAGCAAATAGAAGATGAAAGCCCTGAAGACTACTTAGAAAGGTTCTTATACAACTACCAGAAATCAAAATTATTCACCACAGACCGAACTGTAGTAA